>JAREIK010002236.1:0-52930 GCA_029783825.1 Sapria himalayana | reverse complement strand
AAAAAATTTTTAAAAAAAAATTTGTAATCTGCCATTTAGGCAGTTTTCACAGCCCGTGCTCGTGCTGGCCTCCCGGGACCCGGACCCCGGTTGACCCGGTCTCGCGTTGCGGCACCCCGCCTGCCCTGCCGTGCGCCCGTGCCGCCTCGCATGGCCTGTATTGGCAAGGCGTGCCCGAGCGTGCTGGGCACGGCACGGCACGGCCTTGCACGTGCCCACGGGCCGTGCCGTGCTAGGCCGGCCCGTTTTGACACCTCTAACAAGACTATCCATCTAGCTATCTATCTATCTATTTGTCTAACTATCTTTCTATAAATCTTTCTATCAGTATTTAGTCTATCAGTCTATTAGTTAATCAATCTATCTATGTATCTATTTTTCTGTTTATCTTTCTATCTAATTTTCAATCTATATATCGTTCAATTTTTCAATCTATCAATCATACTATTAGTCAATATCTCTATCTGTCTGTCTAACTATATTTCTATCTATTTGTTTATTCTATCTATCTATCTATATATCTATCTGTAATCTATCTCTTCATCTAACATCTATCTATCTATCCTTCTACACACAACACGCACTCACACACACACACATATATATCTTTCTGTCAATCTTCCTATATTCCAATCTATCTATTTATCTATATGTGTGTATGTCTGTGTCTCTGTCTATCTATCTTTTTATCTTCTAATCTATTTATCTATCTATCTATGTCTATATATCTATTTGTATATCTATCAATATGTCTATCAGTCTATAACTTTATATATCTATCTATATATTTATCCAACTTCTATTTGTTTATCTATCTATCATCCTACCTACCTACTATCTATCTATCTATCTATATGTCTATCTATCAATCTTTATTTATTTCTATCTATATTTGGTATGTCTGTCTATATATATATATATGTATGTATGTATGTATGTATGTATGTATGTATCTATTTATGTATCTATCTATCTATTTATCTATCACTCTATCTATATATCTACCTATCTGTATATCTATCAATCAATCAATCTATCTATCTTACTATCTTTTAGTCTATTAGTCTATCAATCTTTCTATCTATTTCTTTATCTATCTATCTGTCTATCTATAAAGCTATCTATCTATATATCTACCAATCTCTATTTCCATCTATCTATGAATTTATTTATCTTTCTATCTATCTGTCTATCTATCTATCTAATTATCTATTTGTAAATTTATATATTTATCAATCTAAATGTCTATCTATTTGTGTATCTATCTATATGCCTATTTGCCTATATTTTTATCTATCTATCTATTGATATATCTATCTATCTATCTATTTGTCTATTTGTCTATCTATATATCTCTCTATTTATTTCTCTATCTTTTTATTTATTTATCTTTATATCTATCTATCTGTCTATCTGTCTAAATGACTATTTATCTATTTTTCAATCTATCATTCTGTTTTTCTATCTAGATTTATATCTACTTATCTGTCAATTTACCTATATTTATAACTATCTATCTATATATCAATCGATCTATCTATATAAATATTTGGCTATTCGTCTATCTATCTATTGATCTATCTATCAATTTGTTTATAATTTTATCTTTCTATCTATCTATTTATTTTGTATATCTATCAAACTATCTATTTATCTATCTTTCGCTCCATTTGTCTATATGTCTATCTGTCTATTTTTCTATCTCTCTATCTTTTTTTCTATCTATGGATTTATTTTTATACCTACCTACCTATCTATCTATCTATCTCTCAATATATATATTTGTCTATATGTCTTAATGTTTATCTATCTATCTTTTTATTTGTCTATCTATTTATTTATCTATATATTATCAATATGTTGAATTGTTTATTTTTATATCTATTTATCTGTCTATCTATCTATCTTTCTATCTATCTATTAGTATATCTACCTATCTGTCTATCTTACTATCTGGCTATTTTTCTATTATTTATCTTTCTATTTGTCTATCTGTCTATCTATCTATCTACATATCTATATAGTTAATCTATCAGTCTATCTAACTATCTATATTTGCATTTATTTTCTTTTTATCTATAAATCTATCTATGTTTCTATCTATCTACCTATCTATTTGTTTATCTATATATCTATATATCTGAATAACTATCTATCTACCTATCTTTCTATTTGTTAATTTTTCTATTTCTCTATTTGTCTATCCATATATCTTTTAATTTGACTAACTATCTATCTATCTATCAATCTATAAGTTTATTTATCTATTTATATATCTATCAATCATATATATGTCTATATGTCTATCTACCTATATGACTAGCTACCTGTATATCTATCTTTCTATTTGTCTATCTACCAATCTATTTATCTATCTATCTTTCTATATATCTAACTATCTATCTGACTATCTATCCATCCATCTATCTCTCTATTTGTTTATTTATCTATTTGTCAATTTCTATTTATCTATCTATCTATCTATCTAAGTTTTTGTCTACCAATCTATCTATCTGTATATATCTATCTTTTTATCTATTTATCTATTTATATAAGTGTTTGTCTTTCTGTCTATATGTCTATCTGAATATCTGTCTATAATAATATCTATCGATCTGAATATTTGTCTATCTGTATATTTTCCTATATGGCTATCTACCTATCTATCTTTTTGTCTATCTATCGATTTTTTTATTTAACTATCTTTGTATAGGTCTATCTAACTAATTGTCTATCTATATATCTATTGATATATTTATCTATCTTTATGTTAATTTATATGTCTATTTGTATATCTGATTGTCTATTTTTTTATCTATATATTTCTTTATCTATCTATATTTCTATATGAATTTCTATCAATATGTCTATTTGACTATTATCTATATGACTATCTATCTATTTATCTATATGTCTATCGATCTATCAGTCTATCTATCTATCAATCAATATATCTATTTATTTATTTCTCTCTCTATCTATGAAAATGTCTATCTATCTATCTATTTGTGTGTATATATATATATATATATCTGTAAATCTCTCTATCTATCTATCTATCTATTTATCCATCTATTTGTCTATATATCTATCAATTTATTAGTCGATATAACTATGTGTCAATTTATCTATCTATCTTTCTTTCTATCTAGGTATTTGTCTATTAGTCTACTTGCCTTTCTATCTATCTATTTATTAATCTGTCTATCTATCTATTTGGCTAATTATCTAACTTTCTATCTATATATCTATTTAGCTTTCTGTCTAAATATCCATATGTCTATCATCTATCTGTTAGTATATATGACTATCTTTCTTTCTTTCTATTTACTTGTCTATTTATCTTTCAGTCAATTTGTCATTTTTTCTATTTGCTAATTGTCTATCTATCTATCTGCTATCTATCTATGTCTATCTATCATTTTTGTTATCTATCTATCTATTTATTTGATAATCTAACTATCTTTCTATATGTCTATGTTTCAATTTGTCTATATGTCTATCTATCTATCTATTTATATGTCTATAAGTCTCTCTATCTATCTGTCTATTAGTCAATCTGTCTACCTATCAATCAATTAATCTATCTATCAATCTCTCTATGAATCTATCAGTTTATCTATTTATCGGTCAATTTAGCAATCTATCTATTTATATCTATCTATCTATATTTCTATTTGTGTGTGTGTGTGTGTGTATATATATATATATCTATCTATCTATCTAAATGGCAATCAATCTATGTGTCTATTTATCTATCTAGGTATCTATCCATATATGTATTTGTTTATCAACTACTTGCCTTTCTCTCTATCTTTCTATCTTTCTATTTGTCTATCTATCTATCTGTGTATCTATATATTTGCCTATCTAGCTATCAATCTATTTATATATCTATCAATAAATATAATTATTTGTCTATCAGAATATCTATTTATATAACTATTTATCTCTCTATCTGTCTATCAATATGTCTATCTATCTATCTAACCTTTTTTTGTCTATTTATCTATTTACCTATATGTATAATTTCTTATTTGCCTATTTGTATATCTCTCAATCTTATTATCTATTTTTCTATCCATGTGTATATCAGTCTATCTATCTATCTATATAACTATCAATCAATCAATCTATCTATCTATCTATCTGTGTGTATATCTATCTAATTATCTATTTATATTTTAGTCTATATATCTATTTCTATATCTATTTATATACATATCTGTTTATCGATCGATCTATCTATCTATCTATCTGTCTATCTGTCTATTTGTTTACTTGTCTTTATGTCTATCTTGAATATATATATATATATATATCTATATATCTATCTATCTGAATGTCAATCAATCTATGTGTCTATTTATCTATCTAGGTATCTATCCATATATGTATTTGTTTATCAACTACTTGTCTTTCTCTCTATCTTTTTATCTATCTATCTATCTGTGTATCTATATATTTGCCTATCTAGCTATCAATCTATTTATATATCTATCTATCAATATAACTATTTGTCTATCAGAATATCTATTTATATAACTATTTATCTCTCTATCTGTCTATAAATATGTCTATCTATCTATCTAACCTTTTTCTGTCTATTTATCTATTTACCTATATGTATATTTTTCTATTTGCCTATTTGTATATCTTTCAATCTCTGACTATCTATCTTTCTATCCATGAGTCTATCAGTCTATCTATCTATCTATATAACTATCAATCTATCTATCTATCTATCTGTGTGTATATCTATCTAATTATCTATTTATATTTTAGTCTATATATCTATTTCTATATCTATTTATATACATATCTATTTATCGATCGATATATCTGTCTATCTATCTATCTATCTGTCTATTTGTTTACTTGTCTTTATGTCTATCTTGAATCTTTCTATATGTCTATTTGTCTATATGTCTATTTATCTATATATCTATTTATCTGTCTATCTTTCTATTTTTCTATCTTTCTATCAGACTATGTATCTATCTGTATATTTTACTATTTGTTAAAATTTCTATCTATCTATTATTTTATTAATTAATTTGTCTATATATCTATCTATTTATTTCTTCATCTATAAATTAGTCTATTAATCTATTAGACTATCTATCTATGTTTATTTCATTATTTCTTTCTTTCTGTCTATCTTCATATCTATATATAAGTCTATTAGGCAATCTATCTATATGTGTATTTAATCTATCTATCTATCTATTTGTCTATCGGTATATCTATTTATCTATATATCTGTATATTTATCTATATGTATATTTTTCTATCTATATCTGTCTTTCTATTTGTCTATCTATTTGTCTATCTATCTATTTGTCGATATGTTAATATTTCTATCTTTCTATCTAACTCTCTGTCTATCTGTCTATCTATGTATTTGTATTTCCTCTATATGTTTATTTCTCAATATATCTTTCTTTCTATCAGTTTATCTATCTATATCTCTATTTATCTATCTATAAATCTATCTATATATCTATCTATCTAACTATCTATTTGTCTATTTGTCTATCTTTCTATCGATTGATCTATCTATCTATTTTTTAATCTATCTATTTTTTAATCTATCTATTAGTATAAACAATCTATCTATCTGTCTATCTATCTAGCTATCTATCCGTCAAATTCTTTATAAGTCTAGAAATCAATTAGTCTATCAGTCATATTAGCCTCTTTATCTATTAGTCTATCTTTGTGTCTATCTGTTTGTGTCTATTTGTCTATCTAACTATTTGTCAATCAAACAATCTATCTATATATCTGTCTATATGTATATCTGTATATCTATATATTTGACTATTTCTCAAAATGGCAAACTATCTATATGTGTATCTGTCTATTTGTATATATATTTATCTATTTACCTCTATATTAATGGATTAGTCAATCTATATATCAGTCAATATATCTATCTATCTGTCTATTTCTCTATCTAATAATCTCACTATCAATCAATCAATCTAACTATATAATTATATCTCTATCATTATGTTTATTTATCTATCTCTCTATCTGACTATGAATCTATCACTCTATTAGTCTATTAGTTTATCTATCTTTCTATCTAAATATCCCTCTATCTATCTGTCGATATCTCTATATTACTATCTTTCTATATGTTTATCTATTTATCAATTTATTTGGTTGTCTATCTATCTATCTACTTATTTATCTATATATCTGACTATCTATCAATATATCTATCTATCTTTATATCTATCTATCTATCTTTATATCTATCTATCTATCTATGTGTTTATTTATCTCTATCAATATCAATCTATTTATCTATCTATCAATTTGTCTATCAGTCTCTCTATCTATATTTCTAGCTGTCTATCTATCTATTTGTCTATCTATTCATCTATCCATCTTTTTATTTTTCTATCTATATATATTTCTATCTGTCAATCTGAATATTTGTTTATATATCTATTTGTCTATCAGTCTATTGTCCATCAGTCTATCCTTTTTTTATAAAGGTTTGTTTATTAATTTTAGCCCTCACTTTTGGCGGAGGAATACCGTTTATACAAACTATTTCTATCCTTTTCCCTCTTACATCCATATCCCGTTTCTAATGACTAGCAATAATGAAATTTTCCTAGTGCTAACTAGGAGCTTTCCAAAAGTAAAAAAAAACTATATGAGTCTTCAATCTTTACTTTACTCAAGGCTTCCATCTTTTGTTTTCCTAGCACTCCATAGATCATCGCTACACTTTTCCAAATTTCCGCCCTCTTTATGCTTTATATGCCCTATTTTCCTGCAAGAAAAAATTATTTCCCACTTTTCAAATTACCTTGTCACCATGCCACACGAGTTTCTGCCCAGCCTTTTCTCTGCATGCTGTCTATCCCTTCCCTTGCCTTTCTTAATTCTCCGATATAGCTTTAAACTTTCTTCTTGAGAACTGTTGCAAGTCCGCTTAGCCGCATCTTTGTCCTTGCCGAACACCTAAACTAGACACATACCTTTCCTAGATCCTTTTATTTAAAACATAGCACATGAATTCTGAAAATTACAAACTTCTTATCCCCCTTTGTATACCTAACACATGACTTTAGAGCTATTTGAAATACATAACACATGACTATTGCAGATTCTTGCTAATTCCAGATTACTTTTAGTTCAAAAGAGCATGGATTGGTGGCCCATTTAACGCTATCCTGAAAAATCAAAGAAACCAGAAACAAACAAAAAAAAGAGTAGAAAATTCCAGTCTTACCGCAGCTTTACTTTCACTGCTCCTTAAATCTTTAACCTATGTTTGAAAACAAAACCAAAAACACAACCAAGCAATACAAATTTCCAATATCCCAAGCTTAAAAGTTTTTTTTTTGCCTATCTTTTATTGCCCTCCCCACAGGACCGGTGTGGCTCTTCACTTATTTCATGACCTCCTCCTGTAAAATAGTTAATATCTGCAAAATTTATCTTTTTTTTAATATATCAGATTTTTTTAAAAAAAGTTCTTCTCTTCCCCTCTTTATCCTTGAGATCTAATTTTTAATTTTTATTTTTTTTGAATTCTAATATATGGGAACCCTATTTTATCTAAACTTATTAAACCATATTTTATCTTTATCCTTTAGATCTAATATTTAAAAAAACTTCTTCTCTTCAAATTCTTGAAAACCTCTCTTTGTACTCTCTTCTGCTAATTTGTCTGCCAAAGCATTCGCTTCTCTGAATATATGTATAATTTTCCCTTTAAGTTCTATTAGTAGAGTTTTAATTTTATCAATATCTTCTTTAGTTTCCATAGTTCTATTTTTCCTATTACTAAATCCACTAATAAACTCGAATCAACTTGTACTTGAATATTTTGAAAATTATTATCTTTACATATTTGTAAACCTTTATGCAAAGCCATAACCTCTGCATCCAAGGTGGAAGAGGCTAAACCATTCATTGTGAATGCTCTTATCACCCCTCCTTCCTCGTTTCTTATAACCCCCCTCCACCTGCCGCTCTCATATCCCTTTTAAAGCTCCCATCCGTATTTAATACTAGACCATTAAGTTGGGGCTTTTTCCATATGATAATTTTAATTTATGGACTTTCCTTTGTCCTTGTAATTAGGCCCCAGCTTCTTTCCTGTTTTCATCTATTCCTACACTTCCAAGCTTAATAGGGCTACAGGCTGAGATAAATGCACATTCTTTTTTAATTTCTTCTAGAATATTTACCGCATTCATTGGAATGCCGTCAAATCTGCTTTTATTTCTTGCTTTCCAGAGACACCATACAGTAAAGTGAGGGATGTATATCCTTAGCCATTTGATGATCTTGTTCTTCGTTTTACTTTCCTTCCATTTTTTTATTCTTTCTATCAGTACATCCGAGCCTTTTTCTAACTCAACTTCTATTTCTAGTTTCTTCCATATGTTTTTAGCTATCTTCCATGTTGAAAACAAATGATCCATACTTTCTATTTCTTGGTTACAACATTCGCATCTAGATGCTAATCTTATACCTTTCTTTTGAATGTGCTCATTAATCGAGATGGCTTTTGAGAGGAGTTTCCACATAAAAATGTTTATTTTTTGTGGAAGCTCCTTTTTCCATGCTTCTTCAAAAATCAATTATGAAATTTTTTTAGTTCTGATCAGCTCTTTTACACTTTTTAATGTAAATTTTCCTTGAGCATCTAAGGACCATTTCCATCCACTTTAGTTAATATGGAATGATTTTCCTCCATATTTCTCTGCTTATAAATTAAATTCCACCTTTTTGACGCTCTTTTTGTATTATTAAAGGCATTACTACCTAGTCCGTATCTAACTTTTATATATGCCACCCATAGGCTATTGTTTTTATTATTTTTAATTTTTCACTAGTTCTTGCAGGCCCAAGCTTTTGCTATATCGTTGAGATTTGAAAAGCCCAAGCCAGCTTCTTTTAACGGAAAGCATAGGTCTTCCTATTTTTTCCAATGCAACTTATTTTTACTTCCACTTTTTCCCCATAGGAAGTTTGACATTTCTCTTTCTAGTTTTATTATGATAGTTTTTGGTGGCTGTAAAGACATTAGAGTATGTGTCAGTGACCCCTGCAATACATGTGTAATTAGAGTAACTCTTCCTGCCATGCTTAGAAAATTTCTTTCCAACCTGAGATCTTTCGCCTTAATTTTTCTACTAGGAATGCTAGGTATTCCCCCTTCAGCCTTCCCTCATTGATCGGGCATCCAAGATACATTAGCGCACCCTTTTTATGTATGAATCCAGTAATATTTTTTATCTTTTGAGCTATATTTTCAAGAGATTTTTCTGCTATCATTAATTGACATTTATTCTTATTCAGCATCTGTCCAGTTTCTTCTTCCATTGTATTTAATAATTTTATCATATGTCTTATGGATCGGTTACTGGCATTTGAGAAAATTATAATATCGTCTACGTATGCCGGGTAGCACACCGTCGGTGTGTTTCTTGGTTGCTTATATCTAACAATTTTCCCAACACTCATTTTATTTTTCAAATTTACAATAAAGAGTTCTAGATAGATATTAAAAAGGGAAGGAGAAAGAGGGTCCCATTGTCTAAGTCCTCTTGAGGTTTTAAATTCTTTGCTTGCTTGCCCATTTATAAGTATCTTAACCCATACGCCTGATATAATTCTGTGTATTAAATATATCCAAAATTATGAGAAACTCATTTTTCTCATTAAATAACATACTATTTCACATTCCACCCTATCAAATACTTTAGAAAGATCTAGTTTCAATATTATATTACGTTCTCTCGACTTAGCACCTATCTCTCTAATCAATTCTGAAGCTAGATTGATGTTTTCCATCATCAATCTGTCTTTAACAAAACCTGTTTGTTCTATCGATATAATAGATGGGAGGATTTTACTGAGTCTACTCTGAATAACCTTAGCTAATATCTTGTAGATTGAAATACATAAACTAATTAGGCTGTAGTCTTCTCGTGTCTGCGAGTTAGATTTCTTAGGAACCAAAACAATATCAGAATTAGTCCATGCTTTTGTAATTTCTGCTCCTGCAAAAATCCAAATAATGGCTGTGACTAGCTCTTTTTTAATAATGTTCCAGCTGTGCTGAAAAACCCCATTGTTCCATCCGTTAGGACCTACAGTGCTATCTTTATTTGCATTGAAAACTGCCTCTTTGACTTCTTCTTCTATTGGGAATTCTTCTAAAATTTTATTATCATTTTCTGAGACTTTTCTCTCAATATTTTGAATTAATGTGTTTTTTCTCGGAGTAAATGGATTACATATTAAATTTTTGAAATATTCTTCTAATTCATTTTTTATATCCTCTTCTTTATCTAACCATTTACCATTAGATGTTTTTAACCCTTTTATTTTTTGTTTTTGTATTCTTACTTTGGCCATTACATTAAAGAATTTTGTATTTTTATCTCCATATTTTAACCACTTGATTCTCGCCCTTTGCTTCCAAAAAACTTCTTCCATATGTATTCTCAGTCTTAATTCAGCTTTGGCCTTGTTCAGCTGGATACTTGAGCTATCGTCTTTTTGATCAAACTCCATTTCTAAGGTAGACACTTCCTGTTCCAATTTCTGAATATTTTTATTGATTTTTCCAAAAATCTCATTGTTCCATTTGCTTAATGTCTGCCTTAAGTTACGTAATTTCTTCGCTAAAATTTGCAAAGGATTACCTGAAACATATTTTTCCCATGATTTCTTTACTATGCCATCATACCCTTTATGCATTCCCCACATATTTTGAAACATTAATCCTTTATGTTTCCCTTCACTATTTTCAAATGTTATAAGCAAAGGGTTATGATCCGAGCATGTTCTGTTGAGATGCCTGACCTTTATTCCACCAATCTTGTCCACCCATTTAATGTTAAGTAGGACTCGATCCAGCCTAGACCAGATCGCTTTCCTCCTCTTCCAGTTGTTGCACCATATAAAATTAGAACCTAGGAAGTCTGCTTCCATTAGATTTGCTCTTGAAATTGCCTCATTAAAATGAGCTAATGCCATTTGGTCAGGAGGTCTTCCTCCTCTTTTTTCGTTAGCATTTCTAATTACATTGAAGTCTCTTCCAATAATCCATGGAGAATTTAATGCTGCTATCTTTTCCATCTCCTTCCATAGGGCTTTTCTTTCTTCCTTAGCATTGCTTGCATACACCACAGATATAATTGGGTCTTGAAGGCTTCTTAATTTAAAGCTTATAATTTGCTCAGCTTCTGCTATTATTTTAATATCCATCGATCTTTTACACAAGATCCATAATTTACCATTTACGTTTGAAAAGGCCTTTTCAAGACCAAGAGCATTCCTATATTTATCTATCTGATCTTTATTTACCATTGGTTCAGCTAGAATGACTATCTTAATTTTATATATTTTAATTAATCTTCTTAGTCTATTTAAAGTAGGAGAGTTCGCCACTCCTCTTAAATTCCAATATAAGCTATTAAACATTTCAAGTGAACTTTGCTTGTGCTCTAGTCGTGTACTTCAAATCATATTTCTTGTTAACATGTTTTTTCATGTTTCTTGGGGGTTTGATTGAACTTGGTGGGGCTTGTTCTATTGTACTTAATAGTTGAATTTTTTCCAGGCTTTTGCTCATTTTTCTAATAGCCTTTAATGTCCTCTCTCTCTCTTGTGGGATATTACTCCTTATTTTCTATTTTCTTATTTTTGAATCATCATGTGTTAATTTTGATTTAATCTTAGTTTCTCGCATGCTTGTATTTATTAAGGGCCAGCTTTTTGCATCTGTTTCTTCCTCCGATAGAAGATCATCCTCCTCCCAGTTAAATTCTACCATTTTTCCACTATTTTTGTCTCTCTTACCCCCTCCCTTCTCTTACTTCTAGCTTTCTTTCCTCTTCTATCTTCCAACCCCTTTACTCCCCATTCAGCCTCCTTGGATGTCTCCTCTAACCACTTTCTGATATCTGCCATTTTTTCCCCTTCTAAATGCTTTTCCAGCCTTGTATCCTTCCGTATGTCTCCCTTTTTCTCTACCCTTTCTGCCTTCCTCTCACTTTCCTCAGCCTTTTCTAGTAATCCCTTTTCTACCCCATCCTCCATTATCTCCTCTAGGCTTTCTTCCATTCCTCTAATTTGCTTCTTCTGCATTGATATTTCTGCCTCTTCTATGCTATTCCTTGCTCGTCTTTTCTCCCTCTCTATTTTATTTTCCCCTTTGCCCTTGTCGCTATCTTTTATACCCTACCCTTTTTTACCCATTCACTCCCTTTCCATTTTCTCTGTTCTTTACTAAACTTCCCCTCTCTCTTCTTCCCTCCACCGGCCATGCAAGCTTCTTCCTCATGCCCCATTCTGTGGCAGTATGTGTAGTATCTTGGGATAAATTCTGGATGGACTTCCTGCCAGAATCCATTGGTAAGGTCACTGCCTATCCACACTCTACTCGGTAGAGGGAGCCTAATGTCAACTTCCACACAAATTCTAGCGACACTAGGTCTAGTTATACATGTTGTAGCTTCATCTAGAATCCAAGGTTTACCAAAGCAGAGTCCAATAGAGTAGAGAGATAGCTTGTTAAAAAAGAGCAAGGGGAGTTTCGATAAGTTAATCCATACCAGTGTGTGCGAGGATTTTTCAAGAGGTGCGAAGCTCGGCGACCATTTGAAGATGCGCATGGGCAGTCCTGCGATGCTCCACTATCCTCTGCCCCATATTCGGAGGAAGTCATCTTCTTCCTTGAACTGGAAGAAGGCGTGCTTGCCATCATACCATACGAGCTTCACCACTGCCCGTAACTTCAAGGAGGTGAAGAAATCATAAATGGCATTAATTTCAGGCCGACCGGGAGAGAATTTTTCAATGAGAGTGAGCTCGAATGAGTCTTCTAGTTTATTAATTTCTTCCTTCGAAAATAGGACTGTGGGAGACTCCATTTTTGCTTCAAAGTTCTGAAAAATGGGCACGTCTTCTTTGAAGAGATATGAGAACATTTTCTTATTAGAGAGCAATTCGGAATTCCCCATTTTTAGCTTGAATTTAAGCTTTCTTTGCTCAAAAATGGCGTTTTCTCTCTCTAAGAATGCACTTTCTCTCTCTATGGGTAGCAGCTTGATTATATGTCTTTCTCTCCGTCTATCAGTCTATCCATAAATCTATCAATTTGTTTATATGTCAATCTATCTATCTATTTGTTTGTCTGTCTTTATATCTATCTTTATATCTATCTATCTATATAAATAACTGTCTATCTATCTATCTATCTCACTATTTGTCTATCTTTTAAACAAGTTACATGTCTATTTATGATCAATCATTCTGACTATGTATCTATCTTTTTTATCTATCTATGTACCTATATCACTATCTGCTTATCTATCTATTTGTTTTCTATCTATCTATTTGTCTATCTATTGATATCTCTATCTGTCTATCTATCTGTCTTTTTGACTATCTGTCTATATTTCAATCTATCTATTTATCAATTAGTCTTTTTGTTAATATGTCTACTTATCTATCTGTCTGTCTATCTATCTATCTATCTATCTATCTTTTTTTCTATCTATATGTCTATTTGTCTATGTATCTATCTATCAATTAGTCATTCTATCTTTTTGACTTATGTCTATATGGGTATCTATTTATCTATCTATCTCTATGTCTATATATCTATTTGTCTATTTGTCTATTTGTCTGATTGTCTATTTGTTCATCTGTCTATCTGTATATCTATTTATCTTTCTATTTGTCTATCTATTTTTCAAATATATATATTTATCTAAGTATCTATTTGGCTATCTATCTATTTGTTTATATGTATATCTCTTTATCTATTTATCTATCTATTTATGTATTTATTAGTATGTCAATCAATCTTTCTATAAATCAGACTATCTCTCGATCTATCAATTAGTATATCAGTCTATTAGTTTATCAGTTTATTAATTCATCTATCTAACTATCTTTCTATCTATTTATTTGTCTTTCTATAAGCTTGTCTTTTGATGAATCTAACTATCTTCATTCTATCTCTCTATTTGTCTATCTATATACTAGTCTAGATCTCTATCTATTTATCTATCTATTTGTATATCTATTTTTCTCTATCTATCTATTTGTCTATTTTTATATATGTATAATTGTCTTTCTGTATAACTATTTATCTCTCTATCTACCTCTCTATCTATTTGTCAATCTATATATCTATATATGTATCTAATTGTCTTTCTATCACCTATCTTTTTAATAATCTATCTATTTAGTTTTTTATCTATGTATCTTTCTATATGTCTCTTTATCTATCTATCTATATGTCTATCTTTCTATCTCTCTATTTATCTATCTATATATCTTTATATCTCTTTCTCTATATATCTAACTATATATCTATTTGTCTATCTATCTATTTAAATCATTATCTATCTTTCTTTCTTTTTATCTGTCAATCTATCAATCTGTCTATTTGTATATCAATTTATTTGCATATTTGTTTATTTGCCTATATTTTTATATATTTATCTATATATATGTTTATTTATCTATTTTTTTATATAATTAATTATCTATAGATCTATCAGTTTATCTGTTTATCTATGTATTAGTCAATCAATCTATCTGTCTATAAATATATAAATATATAAATAAATAAATAAATAATAAATATATATATATATATATATATATCAATTAATCTATCAATTTGTTTATCTATCTTTTTGTATATATATCTTTCAATCGATCTATATATATGTCTATATATTTATTAGTATAATAATCATTCTATCTATCTATTTCTCAGACTATCATTTTATCTATCTATCTGTCCATCTATATATGTGATTATAAGCTATTTATTAGTTTATCTATCTATTTAACTATCTATATATCTATTTATTTATCAATCTATCAGTTTATCCTATCTTATTTTATGATTATCTATCTATATGTTTATCTGTCTATATGTCTATTTGTCAATCTATATATTTCTCTATCTATTTATTTGTCTATCTACCTATATATCCTTCACTAAATCTTTCAATCAATCAATCAATCTTTCTATCTCTTTATCTCTTTATATGTCTATATGTATATATATCGATCTATCTCTCCGTCTTTCTATTTTTCTATCTGACTATTTGTCTATCTATCTATTTATCTAACTATATACCTCAATATATATTTATATATAAGTGTCTATCTATCTATCTATCTGTCTACATGTCTATCAGTCTAAATCTCTATCTTTCTAATTATCTATATATCAATATGTTTATCTCTATATCTCTCTATCTATATGTCTATCTATCTCTTTATCTTTCTATCATTCTTTCAATCTATTAGTCTATTTGTCTATTTTTCTATCTATCTATCTCTTTATATGTCTATCTTCCTATCTATCTATAATATCTATCTTTATTTCTTTCTATATGCCTATCTATAAATCTATCTATTTGTATATCAATATATTGGCATATTTATCTATATGTTAATTTGACTATTTGTCTATATGGAAATCTATGTACCCATCAATCTATATATCTATCTATTTATATATTTATTTATTTATCTATTTATTAATATATTTATATATCTATCTGTTTATCTATCTATCTATAAATCTAAATGCTTACCTATTTAACTATATATTATTCTATCTATCTATCTTTATATTTGTATGACTCTCTATTTATTTATTTGTCTATTTTTCTATATGTCTATCTATCTATCTATCTATATTATTTATTTATCTATCTATGTAAATATCTATCTATGTATATGTCTATCTATGGATCTATCAATCTATTTGTCAATCAACCAATCTATCTATATATCTATATACCTATATATCTATCTATCTCTCTCTTTATGTATAAGTCTATCTATCTATAAATCTATCTTTCTTTATTTCTCTCTCTATTTTTCTATATATCTACCATTCTATATCTCGATCTATTTATCTATCTATCTGTATATATATTTATCTCTATCTAACTATTTGTATATTTTTATATATGTATAATTGTCTTTCTGTATAAAAATTTATCTTTCTATCTACCTATCTATCTATTTGTAAATCTATATATCTATATATGTATCTATATGTCTATCCATCTTCTATCTCTTTATCTATCTATCTGTTTATTTATCTATCTATGTATCTTTCTATATGTCTATCTATGTATTTTTCTATCTATCTATCAGTCAAGATATCTGTCTATTTATCTAAATATCTATCTATCTATGTATCCATATGCCTATCTATATAATTGTCTATCTGTCTGTATATATATATATATATATATATATCTCTCTCTCTCTAAATATTTATATATCTATCTGTCTATCTATCTATGTATCAATCTATCTATTGATCTATCTATCTACTATATATCTTTCTATCTATCTTTCTTTCCATCAATCAATCAATATATCTATCTAACTTTTTATCGATCTATCTATCTACCTATCAGTCAATTTATTCATTTATATATCTATCTATTTATCTAACCATATATCTATCTATCTTTATATCTTTCTAATTATCTATCAATTTATCTATATATCTTTCTTTCTTTGTAATTTTTTCTTTCTTTTTTTATTTCTATCGATCAATCTATCTATCTACCTATCTACCATGTATCAATAAATCTGTTATTGTGTCAATCTGTCAATCTGTCAATTTGTCGATTCATCTAGTTGTCTATCTATCTTTCTGTCTATTAGTCTATATGTCTCTATGACTATCTATCAATCGAACTAAATGACTAACTATCTTTCTATATATCTATTTATTAATCTATTTTTATATTTATCTATCTAGCTATATATCTTTCTGTCTATGTATTTATATGTCTATCTATATATCAATCTATCTATATTTCTGTCAATCTGTCTATCTATCTATCTATATATCTATCTATATATCTATCTATATATCTATATATCTATATATCTATATATCTATCTATCTATCTATCTCTCTGTTTATCTAGCTATCTATCTGTCTATGTATCTATATATGTCTATATCTTTCTATCTATCTATATATATTTTTATTTGTTTATCTATCTATCTATCTATCTCTATTTCTATCTTTCATTCTTTATATCAATCTATCTATCTATCTATTTGTCCATCTATCTCTTTATCTGTCTATAAGTCTATCTATAAATCTATCTTTCTATCTCTTTTCTATCTGTCTATCTACCTATGTGCCTATCTATCTATCTACCTATGTGCCTATCTGTCTATCTGTCTATTTATCAAATTATCTATTTGTTTTTCTATGTATCTATCAATCTGTCAATTTGACAATCTATCAATCTGTCTATATTTTTATTTGACTATATGTCTAAATGTCTTTCTGTCTATCTATATATGTGGCTTTCTATCAATATATCTGCCTATTTGTCTCTATGTCTTTTTTTCTATCTTTCTTTTTGTCAATCTGTCTATCTTTTTATCTATCTATCTAAATGTCTATCTGTCTACCTACCTACCTATCTGTCTATTTGTCAATTTCTGTATCTTCCTATATATCTATCTAGCTAGCTATCTTTCTCTCTATATATATATTACGATCTATCTTTCTATCTATATATTTAGCTAACTATCTACTTTTCTATCAATATGTTGTCAATTTGTTTATCTATCTATCTATCAAAAGATATGTCTATGTATCTATCTACTTGTCTATCTATATATCTGTATATTTGTCCGTCTGTCAATTTGTCTATAAATCTATCAATGTGGCTATATTTCTATCTGTCTATCTATTTATCTGTCTATCTGCCTATATACTCATATATTTAGTTATTTATCTATCTATCTATATGTCTATATATCTATCTGTCTATCTATCTTTCTTTTTATTTATTTTTTTATATCTATCTATCTATGTATCATTTTATCAATCTGTATATCATTCTATCTCTTTCCCTATCTATCTATCAATCAATCTATCTATCTATATTTCTATCTATATATCAATCAATCTATCGATCTATCTATTTGACTATGTATATATCTTTTTAATATATCTATTAATCTACTATATCTATCTATATGCACGTCAATCAATCTATCAATCTATCTATCTTTCTTTCTTTATATCGATCTATCAATTTATCTATCAATTAATCAATCAATATGTCTATTTATATATCTATCTATCAATGTATCTATTTAACAATATATTTTTGTACTTATCTATCTGTCTGTCTGTCAATCTATCTTTTAATATATCCATCTTTCTTTATATATATATATATCTATCTATCTATCTATTTATCTATCTATGTATCTATCTAACTTTATATCTATCTATCTAACTATAAGTCTATCTATCTTTTAAATATCTATGTATATATCTATTTATTTATCTATATATCTATTAATCTATCTATTTGTCTATCTGTCTATGTATCTATCTATTTGTTTATTTATCTATTTATCGGTATATCTATATTTTGTTATATATATATATATATATCTATCTATCTATCTAAAAATATATTTGCATGTATGTCAGTTTATCTATCTGTTTATCTTTCTATCTATATATCTTTCTATCTCTATATCTATCTATGTACCTATTCATCTATCTATTAAATTATGTATATATTTATCAAAATGTCTCTGTCTATTTGTCAATCTATCTATCTGTCAAAATATCTATATAGCTATCTATCTATCTATATATATGTTTATCTATTTATATGTCTATCTATCTGTCTATCTATCTATCTATCTATTTCTATGTTTATGTATATATGCATATATAAATATTTATGTCTAACTATATATCTATATATCTATCTATCTGTCTGTCTATCTATCAATATAACTACCTGTCTATCTCTCTATCTATCTAACTTTTTCTTTATTTATCTATCTATTTATTTTTCTATATACTTGTCTACATGTCTATCTGTCTAAATGACTATATGTCTATCTATCTATATGTCTATCTGTCTATCTATCTATATGTCAATTTCTTTATATGTGAATCTATCTTTCTATCAATATGTCTATTTGTATATCTATCTCTATCTGTCTATCTATTTATTTACCTTTTTATTTATCTATCTTTCTATTTGTCTGTCTGTTATTTGTCTATCTATCTAATAATCTTTCTACTATCATTTGTCTATATGTCTATCTATCTGTCTGTCTATTTGTCTATTTGCCTTTCTATCTATCTATCTATCTATTTTTCTATTTCTATATTTGTCTATCTCACCATCTATCTATCTATCTATCTATCCATCTATCAATTTTGTCTATCTGTCAATCTGTCTATCTATAAATTTATTAATGTATCTAGCTTTCTATATGTCTATATGTCTATCTATCTATCTATCAAACTATCAATCTTTCTATCTATCTATCTAACTATCAATCTTTCTATCTATCTATTAAATATCTATCTATTCTGTCTATCTATCTGTCTACCTATATATATGTTTATAATCCATATATCTAACTATCTTTCTATCAATTTGTCTATCTTAATATCTACTAATCTCTCTATCTAACTATCTGTGAAACTATCTATCTTTTGTCTATATATCTTTCTATCTATCTGTCTATTTGTCATCTCATCATCAATTAATCTATATATTTATCCATTTTTCAATCGGTCTATTTGTCTATCTATCTGTCAATCTATCAATCTCTCTATCTTTCTATATGTTTATATGTATATATATATATATATATATATTAAATATTTATCTATCTATCTATCTACCTATTTATCTATACATCTATTTATCTATCTTTCTATCAATTTATCTATCTTTCTATCTGCAAATCTTTCGATCTGACTATCAATCAATCTGTCTATCTATATGTCTGTCTGTCTATTTATATATCTATATTTCTATCTATCTATCTGTCTATCATTCTTTCCATCTATCTACCTTTATGTTTATTTATTTATTTATCTATCTATCTATTTGTCTATTAATCTACTTACCCATATACCTATCTGTCCATCCTTCTTTCTATATATCGTTCTATTAGTCTACATGTCTATTTGTCTATCTATTTATCTATTTATCTTTATATATGTCTATCTATCTTTCTATACATCTATCAATCTGTCTATCTATCTATCTATCACTCTATATTTCTATTTATCTATCTGTCTATATCTATATTTATCTATCTATAATAATTACCTACAAATATTTTGCTAGGAATATATTCCATTTCTAAATTGCAAGGGATTAGCTAGGGAATTGCGAGAGTTGTTTGGTTTTACATTGAATAACAAATTTTTAATGGATTTGTGACAGATTAGAGACAGAAATTTTTGATTGAAAAATTTCCCTAGCTATTATTTTCGTAGAATTTTTCACAAAGAATGGCGGAAAATTTAGCAATGACTTTAGATACGGATTTTTTCTAGCTACTTAACTCAAGAAAAAAAACACTCGCTAAATCATTCTATATAAATTTTTTTACAATTATATATTAAATGCAAGCGATTCATCCTTAATTAATAATATTTACAAAATATATACATTTAGCTTGAAATTTTCCCTAGCTATTTACCTAAGGATTATTTCTATCATTAATCTATTCTGAATTATTTTCTTTTTTTATATTATTTGTTTTAATTTTTAATGTAATTTTTTATATTAAAGGTTTGTCATGGTTTATAGATTAGGGTTCCTTGAAAGATGTCTTCTCATATAATAATAAAAATTGGATATTATAAATATATAATTACAAAAATATATAAATACAAATAAAAATTTATTTTAATAAAGCCTAACTTAACTATATATAGAATTATAAAATATTATAAATATTTACAAAATAATATTTGATTTAATTAAAAAATAAATTTAAATATCTGTATTAATAAAAACATTAAATAATTAATTCTATAAATATAAACAATTTTTAAATTTATTGAATTAATAAATTAATATACATAAACATTTGTATTAATAAAAGATTAAAATTATTATTTGTATGATTATAAAAAAATATTTATAAAAAATATAAAATAATGAATATATTTATATTAATAAAACTGTAATAAAACTATTTTTATGATTATAGGAACCTTTAAAAAATTATTTACAAAAAAATTTGAATTTTTAAAATAACACTTCAAGTGTTATAAAAAAAATAATCCCCAAGTGTTTATTAAAACAACACTTCAAGTGTTTTTTAGAGTTTCATTTTTTTAAAAAATATTACTAATGATAATTTTTTGGCCTAAAAATACTTAATATAATTTTTTGCCTTATTAACACATATGAAAAGTTCTATCAAATTGACCTTAGTTTATTTGAATTCATGTTTTATTTTTTTCCCTAACTAAAATTTTTAATAATTAAACCATTGCATAAGATTTTGATTATTAGCTTTTTATATTCTATTCTTATTAAAATAATAAATATATATCTTTATGATCTTCTCATTATAAGTTAATTTAGGATTTTTATAAATTTTAAAATATATCAAATAATATAAAATTTTATGACTATAATTTCTTTTCTTATTATATTCATAAAATTATATTGAATTCACAAAAAATTATAACCATAATATATATATATATATATATATATATATATATATATATATATATATATATATATATATTATTTATTTTATGGTTATAAATAAAATCCTAAAAGTCACATGTGTTCACTGTTCATCACAGTTCCTTTCGGGAGAGGAACTATGATGAACAATGTTTCGTGCACCAAGTCGTGAGCAGATGATGAGCATAAAAACTTAAAACTCATCTAGTATTTTTTTTATGCACTAGGTCATGAGCATAAAAACCTAAAACTCGCCTTGGATTTTTTTTGTGCACTAGGTCGTGAGCATTGCAAGTTACCACTTCCAGTTTGAAGTAGATAGCAATTAATTCAGAGGCGAGGATGTGTGCTTTCGTAATCTTCAACCCCATTCCATGTCTGTATGTATTAATCCATGATTCCATGCTTGACTATCGTAATTTGATATATGATTTGCTACAATTTTTCAACCTGATAGAAGAAATCCTAGAATCCAAACTATTACCATCCTTCAGGATCGCACTCGAATCACTATCTAATAATCCACTCTTAAACTCTTTCTAGTCTATTTCTAGTAAAAGAACCTCCCCCTTGTTGAACAAGCTACTAGTCTCCGTGTTTTCAGCATTAAGGTGTGCCTTTAGTTCCCTAATTTGTTTTATCAAGGCTTCATGATAATGTTTAAGGGCTTCATAATTGAGCTTCAGTGAGTCATTATTTGCTTTTAGGAGGCCATAATCTCATTCTAAATGCTTGGTTTTCTACCTAGCATGGTGGTTTTAGAACCAAACAACTATTTGTCTTGGATGCAAGCCAAGTTCATGAGCCAGTTTTTTTTCCTCTTTGGTTCAAGCTTGTTTTCCACTTCAAAGTTTTTCTTCATTGCCTTCACTTGATCTATCTTTAGGAATCTCTTCTTTTCTCTACTCCCATTTCTTAATTCTTCTACACATCCTTTTTCATCAAATCCATCAAAAAAACATTGGTATTCTATTCTGCAAACATGATTGTTATTGTTGTTGCTTCTTTGACTATAAAGATTTCGTTCTAGTGTAGATGGGGATATTGAAATGAAAGCACAAAGGGAATTAGCGATGGCAAATCTTATCATAAGTGGATGCAAATAGGGGAGCAGCATGTATTATTTTGAATGCAAGAATGACAAGGCATAACATTTATCTTGCCCCACATGAGTTTTTGTGCACAAAGGCAGACAAGTTCAATGTATGTAAATCAGGAAAAAAAGATATGTTAGATTTTTGCTCACTCGATGTCCATCTATATTAGAAAAAAATGGTTCAATGGAGAAAATTATTGTAGAAAAACCTGCTGGAGAATCTATAGGCTCAGCTATGTCTAGCCCCTAGAGATATTAGTAGTGGGGGAGGGGGGGGGGGACATTATTCATGTTATCTATAAGTGATAATCACTACCTGGATCTCTTTTTGCTGCATACAATCCTCACCATCAACTAAACTAATTTTGAAATATTGTTGAATTAGAATAATTTGGTTTACCTTTTATTAATCACCACCTAATAATTTTTACAAACTAAAAAGATATGCAGACTTCTATCTGTATGATATATTTTTATGATCATGTAACTTCAATTCAAGAATGTAATAACTATTATCTACCATATAATGATGGAAGTTCAACTATGAATGGTGAGCTATAGAAGAACAACATGCCCTATAAGGTGAAATCATTTGGAAATGCCATAAACAGATAAAGCAGTGGGTCATTATTATTTTTTAATCATCTTGTTACTTCTTTTCTGATTTTATTTCTCATAGATGTGGATTCTTCACAGCCATGGGTATTGTTCTACTATTTGAAGTTATTTCTATGTTATGATCTCTTTGTGGAACTCATTTGTGGAGCATCATAACTACAAAATCGTATACCAGTGCCATGCATCTTTATTTATCCTGGTTGGCATTGACAACGATGAAGTAAGTTCCTATCACATCTACAAAGTTCTATTTCAAGTTGAGCCGGATCAATTTGTTTTGATTTTTTGTTTTTTGTTTTGTTTTTCTATTAAATGAGCAACGATATTAGTGACTAGAATCATAAATGTTGCATAATGAGCTTGCGATTTTAGAATTCATACATCTATTAGTTGAAATAATGGATCATCATTTTGTGAATGTGGCAGTGTTGAACTGCAACACGATGAACTTATCTACCTCATCTTTCAATTCTTCACATGAAGTAATTTAATTTAGTTTTTTTTAATTATGATTTCTTAATAGTCAATATGAGTTCGACATCATGCACCATAAGAAAAATCCCAAACAGCTAGGGAAAATTCTTTAGAAAAATGGGGGTTTTTCATCGCTAAAGTAGATATAATAATGGATTAATGATGGAACCTTTCCTAATCTAAAGTGCTTGTCATAAAAATTAACGAGTACTATATTCCATAGCAAAATTAACGAGGGAAATTTTTAAAGCAAAATTAGCAAGGTAAATTTCTAAAGCAAAATTAGCGAGGGAAAATTCCCTAGCTAAATTAGCGGAAAAATTTTCGTAGCTAAATTAGTGAGGGAAAACCCCTAGCTATTTTCATTCCAAATTTATTTTTACATTTTTAATTTTTTAATAAAATTTAATTACATATTTTTTAATTTTTATATTAAATTTAATAAAAATATAAACTATAAACCAATATTTATAATTAATAAAAAATAAAATCAGTTAATAAAATATTCTAATTCAATATGTTACATAGTTAAAATAGAAACATAACAAAACTTGATTACATCTTATTCTTCATCAAAGTATCTAATGGCAGTGTCTACAATATAATCAGTCTATGAAATTAACGTTGCTTTCTTTTCCCCAGCTCCTCAAAATATGCGTACTACTCTAGCACCTAAGCATGTTCCTCCACGGCCATCTGCATTGCTTCCTTTAGTTATAGTTTGCATTTCCTCTCCCCCTCCAACTCCTTCCTTGTATCTGTAATTTCTCTTTTTGTATCTAGCTGCACTTCCAACATCATTTTTTTAACCTTGCAATCAGTTACATGTATGTATACTTGTTCATGTATGTATGTGCTTGTGTGTGTGTGTGTCTAAACACAGACACATGTACTTTCATGCAAATACACATACCATCAAAGACAACAGAAGGAAATATTCTAGGGATTATAAAACACACATATAGGTCTCTTAGGCATGGTAAGCATCTTCTAGTTTTTTGTCCTCTGGTAATCCTTGCAGATAGAGAATATTGTTACACCTGCATATGAAGCATAACATACTATATTTACAAACTAATAAAGAACACAACATAATGTTGCTGATAAACAGATAGACTAGAGCATACAACACCAACTACCATTTGCTAGAAATTTCACACAACGAGATAAACATAAGCTTATTTTTAAATTCCGAATCAAGATTTCTCCAAGATTTCTTGTGAACTGCCCATCAACATATTCTTCTGTGTTTCCCAGCTTCACGCATCAGTCCAGGGGTAATTATAAGAAAGTTAGAAAGTGACAAACAAAAGGGGAATGGAAGTTTAAATGACAACATGCTGCATGGTATTGAATTTTTTCACACATGTAGGTTCATATAGGAATTCACCGAAGAAAGGAAACCTAAAAAAAATCAAAGAAAAAAAATGAGAAAAAAAACTGCAATGCATAGGAAAAGAACACAAGGTAGCTCACCTTTGTATTCCATTCCCCACTTGTGTTTTACAATGATCGACTTCACAGTCAAGTTGTTAAGAAAAGGCTTGGGATTAATGGGGATGGTCTGCAATATTCAGCAATAAAAAAACTAATGAATGGTGCTTTCATGCATGTATCCATTAGATATTTCTTTATATATACTTAAAAATGTATAGGCATGTATATATGCAATATATATGCATACAGCATGAATATAGTATAACTATATGTGTTCAGACACACACACCCGCACACACTATTTTCTTATCTTTATATATTTATCTATCTTGTCCATATATTGTACCTTTCTAGTTAAACTGAACCATTGATGCATAGAAATGGTCATTACCAAAAAAATAAAATTTTTGGTTAAGTAGAGAACATGGCACCTAGCAAAACATAAGCAATATCACAACCATCGTGCTCATCAATAAGATAGTTATATATAGTATATATGTGCATATAATATTGTAGTGTATATGTACATATACCGAGTATAAATGTACGTATATATTATAGTATATATGTACATATACACTGTAGTATATATACATATACACTAGAGTATATATGGATGTCTAATAGATATAGAACAGTAGGTATAGATATAATATAGAACATGTAAAGTATTATCCCATTTATCCTTCACAAAGAATGCACAAAACATCACTATCAATATTAATAAGAAATTCAAATATTATTTGAATTTTTGAAAATATATCTAAAAACTCTTAGAGGAAAACCTGTAAGACAAGCCACGAACCATGCTAGGCACATGAAAGTTCACATCCTGCCTCCCTGCAACCAGAACTCTCTCCTAGTCCCAAGGCATATAAGGGGGTTGCTCTACCCCGCCACTCCCCGTAGCACCGTGCTCCCATGCGGCTTTCCTAGAATGTTTCTTCTTCTTTCTGTGTGGTTGACCCAATGATTTTGATCATTTAGCTTCATTGTGTTTGTCCATAAACCTTATAGTTTATACTGATATATGGTTCTTCTCTTGGTTCGAAGCAAGAGCCCCATCACTTCGTTGTATGCGACAACGTAACTATAGAATAGTTCATTGTTGCACACATCCATGGTTGTAAACAATTCAAACTACACTCCATAAAAACAATATGCACTCCATTAAAACAAAAAACATTCACAGATATATAAAAATAGTAATTATAGACATGAACAAACATGAATCTCAATTGATAGTTATATAACTTCAATAATATCTAAAAGATGGCCAACAATGATGTTTAGAGAGAGAAAGAGAGTACAAGAATAAAATATTTTAGAAAAAATGAAGATGATAATAGCTCAGCCTTTTTGATCTATCATAGATTAGTAAATATGGAACCCATCCATAGGAAGGACCATGACAATGTCTGAAGGCTTTGAACCAGAATTTATCCATGCATCTTACATCAAATTTCTTACAAAGATTCATGATTAGGTTAATTGGCAAAGCAAAGAAAAAACCATAATAAAGAAAAATGATGCCACCAAAAAAGTCTCATCCTATTTAGCTACACATAGACAAAAATCAAAAATAGTTCAGAAATAATTCTGATACAAATTCATCCTCATAATTAGTTGGTACATTTGTGCTAGCCTTTCCTGCATAGTTTTGTAGCTGGATCTCAGAATATTATCTATCATGTCAAGTCCACTAACTATGACTCCATATAGGGCATATACTATTGGATTACATTCTTAATTTCTTTCATCTAATCACTCATTTCTTTCATCTCTTCATTCATTTCTTTCATTTGTAGCACTTCTTCCTTCCAATGAGTAATCTTCTCATCCTTCTCTTTTTTCATTTCCTGTATTTTTCCTTAAAATGCGAAATCTACTCATCATTCTCTTTCTTTTGGTCTCCATAATTTCAAAATGTTAATTTGTTTCCAATACATATTGTTCGACCGCCTCACCCACCATTACTGTGACAAATGAATTAGAAGCATGACTGCTACAACAAAATGTCACTCCCTTCGAGCCGATGTCATACACTCATTGCTTCTTATGACCTTTTATGATCTCCAAATAGATAGGATCATAGTCAATTAGTTGAAGATTCATAGAACCCTCTACTTGTTGAGAAGCAGCTCTCACACATTCCTCCATGAGTTCCTGTGAAAAAATAGAAAAAAAATACTCTTCTAAATATACATAAAATAAATTTAATATTTTGGATTCCAAACTACTTTCAAAATTTACTATAGTAATATAAAATTTTAGTAATATAACAGGTTCTTATAGTAATCATCTGAGACTTATTGGCAAAAATCTGACCATGCACTTTCTTCACATGCATCCTCATTAAAATCTCATAAAAATTGGGATCTTGACCCAATACTTCAGCCTAGAGTTTGTATTTATAAAGTCAAAAATATGTTAACAAATTTAAACAAAATTAATATAACCATGCACAGATTTGATTTATTTGGACTATTAGGACAACTATTAAATATATACATATTTGAAACTTTAAAATTGTACTAAATCTCGAGCATGCTCAATGGTCGACTTTGGCCCTCCTGTGTGGTGAGATAATATTGTACCTAGTCCAGCTACCTCAGTCCATAGATTTTTGCTGGCAATCTCTGATTTTTTTCTTCACATGTGGCCTCTCCTAATGCTTAAGCTACATAAGCTAGTCATCCTCAATATTAAATCAAGCGTATCATTTAGATTCTTCGATTTATGGATAAAATCTGAATACCGTCAATAGCTCTGCTCTCCCACAATAGCTTTATCTTTCCATCAAATTTGGGTACCCATGTGCAATGATTCTATATATAGAAAAATAACAAAAAAATTATTAATAATAATGACATTATTATTTACTGCTTGAATAATAACCAACATATTAGTTGACTAATTATGTAAATAATTTCAAATGCTTTTATTTCATTGTTTTTACATGAAAGTCATTAAAATTAGACTCTCTTATTGATTCCAAACCTTTCTTTCATGAGAATGCTTTAGAATCGATCATTTTATTGAAAAGAATTTGTAATTATAACCGAACACTTGTGAGATGGAATAAAACTATACAAATAAATAAATAACATTGAGACAAGCAAATCAATACTACATATAAAAAACTACTAAAAGAAACATCATAATATTTTATTTAACTAATATTTACATATTTTTTATGCCTCCCATCCATAATCTCAATTACTAACTTAGCACTGAATGCAAAGGATGGCACAATAATTTATGATGTCGATGGTATTGTAAATGGGGGAACTATCGGTGTAAAAGGTGGTGTAGAAATTTGATGATGGATCAAAAGTGTGCGCAGGAATGACAATGGGTGGTGGGCTTATATCTAATAAAGGTGATGGTAAAGGTGTCAAAGATGATGATGATGATGGAGATGGAGATGGTGATTGTGATGTTAATGTATGGATATTGTAGGTGTGAGATGATACTAAATTTGCAACAGGATGTAAAATACAAGATGAATTTCATCCATTTCTACATCCACATCCACCTCCACCACGATCACGTCCTTTAGGTGCCATCAATTATACAAAAAATAAAAACATAGAACAAATAATAGAGATATGATGAACAATCATGCATTTTAGAATAATACACACTAATAGATTTCAACAAAATATAAAAAGTCTTTGATAGTATAATATTATAAAATAATCATAACAATTTTAATTATCGGCATCACTGTCATCCTCCAATGGATCTTCTATCATTACGTCAGATTCTGATGGAAGTTCCAACGCATCTTCAGATAGAAATTGTTCATCTTCAATTTCTACTAGGCCACTATTTTATTTACATAAATTTATAGGATCTTCATTTACATGCACAGACACAATATTGTTAATGTCATCTTATTGGAATGCATGTGAAATAGCTAAGTTTGCACTTCTTTCTTGAAATATCGGTACTTTAAAATTTGATCTAGCTTTAATTTTGAAAATAATGCACTAGTCTTTCTTATCATGAGATAAACATAGATATGTACAATAATATACTCAAGCAGCTTGAACTACCATAATAAATGGCACATATCGATTATATCTACATTTATGGGTAAAATCAACTAGCTTATAATCAGAATGAATCTTTGTACCCATATTTCATGTAGGATCAAACCACTCACACTTTAATAATACAATCATGTTGTTTTCAAGTCCAGGATACTCCAACTCAATAACTTATGTGAGTTGACCATGATAATCAATCTCATCTACACTATAAATTGAGCCTTTAATGCATACACCATTATTCATTGTTGCTTTAGAAGAACTGTGCATAATTATGTGAAATTTATATCCATTGACAAAATACCCAGGATAGGTTGTCACATATCTAAATGGGCATTTACTTAGATTCTGAATGAAAATATTAGAATTTCAATTTGAAGGATCATTTGCCTGTTGGATAAATTAGATGTTAAAAATAATAGAAACTAATAAATTAAATAATTCAAAAATTTTAACTTAATAATTTTCACATTATTTTTGAACCAATTCAGAAATTCTATTTCTAGCATACAATCATCCTCATGGCTGGAAATTGTTGGTTGCATGTTTTTTAATTGCTCAACATAAATACTACACAAATATAAACAGATGAAGAAAAATGTAAATCAATTTTAACTATGATTAAACCTACAACCATTTTGGGTATAGATACTCAATATATGGTTCAACCTTTTAACAATTAAGTAACACATAGCTCTAGGTTGCTTTGTACTCTTCATTTCTCATACATCTTTTCTTTGCTCTTCCAAATGCTCTTCCAAATACTCTTCCAGGGTGCTTGAAGGTAGATAACTTGTCCACAGAATCATCTTCTAGTAGCACATGACCTTCATCGATTCGAGACACATTTCTATTCTTTGTATTGACATTATCCTCAAAATAATAAGAACAAAAAGATGATGCTTATTCTACTAAATATGCATTACAAATTAAACTTTTAACTTTTTCCTTGTTTCTAACATTCAATTTCAACTTATGAAGATGTCTACAATAAAAATGTTAAGGTTTCAATTATATTAAATTACAATATTACTTTATATTTGAAATAATAAAACATAGCTACTTATATGTATTTACCTTTCAAAAGGATAAATCCACCTATATTGTACTAGCCCTTCTATCCTAGTTTCATATGCCAAATGAATAGGAAAATGATTCTTTGAGTCAAAGAAGCTCTGTGGGAATATTTGTTCAAGCTTACAAAGAATAAGTGGTATGTCATTCTCCAGCCTCACCATGTTATCTATTTTGATTGTGGTTGCAGTAAGCTATTTGAAGAACAAACTAAATTCTGTAAGGACCTTCCAAACACAAAGGGAAAGTAATTCATGGAATACAATTGTTATTAATCTTTGCATAAATACATGATAGCTATGCATTTTCATTCCAAATAACTTAAGAATCTTCATATCCACACATCTGCCCATATTTGACACATATCCATCATTAAATATCAAAATTTTAAGCCATTCACATAATATCTTTATTGCCTATTATCAAGTGTGTAATAAGCTTTACAGAATTTTTCTATTGCCTCGTTCTGTTTAAATCAAGATGCTGACATTAATTATTCAGCTCTTGTCTTAATTTTAAAGTGTCTTTTGTTTTTCCGTCTACATTAAAAATAATGTTGAAAATATTTTGAAACATAATTTTTTAAATATGCATTACATCCAAGTTATTACGAATTAAATTGGACTTCCAATAGGGAATGTCCCAAAATATATCGCATTTCCTCCATCCAAATATTTGCATATTGGTCCATTAGTTTCAATAGCATCCTTGTCAGGTAGATTCTTCATACCTAAACTTTGAATCTTTGCCAAAATATCATCTTCAGAATGAATAGCTTGGGCAACTGTTATCACTAATGTATTTATTTGAAATGCATTTCTATTTCTGGGAATGAATGATCCATATGTAGAAAATTATGATGATTTTCAAACCATGACTATTTACCACTGAATTTGAGAGTAAATGCATCAGGCTTTTTCATGCAATATGGGGATGCAAATTGTCTTGCAATACTTCAACCAGACAACATTTAATATTCTGGAAAGTCACTTACTATCCACATAAGGGCTGCCCGCATAATAAAATTTTTCTTCATTGAGATTTCATATGTATTCACGCCAACATCCCACAAATAATTTAACACTACTATAAGAAGCTATAAGAAAACATCTAGCATGTATTTCAGATTTTTTGGCCCTTGAACCAATATTTTCAAAAACATATATTGCTCCTTTATACACAACCACGGAGGTAAATTATAAGGTATCGCTATCACTGGCCATATTGAATACTATTGTCCAAATTTGCCAAATAGCTGAAATCAATCAGTGTAGAGACCTAATCTTACATTTCGACTTTCAGTTGATGTATAGGACTAGAATACTTTCAAGAAAGTGAATCTAATAGAGGAAACATCACCCCTTCTTCAATCTCATGTTCAGAATGACACCTCATATCATTTGCTTTAGCATTTGATGCATATAGTCTCTATAATCGAAAAATTAAAGGAAAGTAATACATCTTCTTAAATGCAACTTTCATCTTTTGTCACATATCTACAACACAAGGTTCCTTCTTAAACCAAAGATGATCACAAAACTTACGGCTAATAACATTACTTTGACCACTCCAATATATACATACATCCATTGAAATAACAATCAATTTTTTATACTAGTAGACTCATACCTCGTACTAACTTCTTAGTGTTGTAAAAGTTGTTAGTGACCATATTATTTTCCAAAACAATCAACTTCATTAGTTATGTCACCTGATCAAATAATTTCTCAGACATATGATTTTTTAATTTCATGCTCAAAAATCCAACCAAAAGTGACATTTGCGAATGTGTTTTATAGCCATGCTACAACTCATTATCTATAACTTTAAGTATTTAATAAAATTTCTAAGATTTAGGTTTTGGTGGTTCATCCATGTAATCCAAATTGAAGTCAGCACCAGTAGATTCCATGATCATTTTATGGTATGTGTATGATGGTTCTTCACCATATGTAACTAATTCAGTACCCTCATTTTGATCAATGATCAGAGAGATTGTACTTTCCCCATAATAAATCCAAAAAATAAATTATTTGGTACAAAGCCATATTTAGCCAAATTATATCTTATAGTGTTTACATCATGAAATTGAATATTCTGACACATGTGGTTCTTACATGGACACTTAATTTTTTCTCCATCCATCCATCTTCATTAACTACCCACAAAGTTGATGAAAGTTTCAAGCCTACTCAAAAAAAATTGATTCAAAATTTCATTCATAAACCTTTTGTACATCCACAAATGTTCTAAACTCATTTTGCCTATTTTATTTGCAAAGAATACTGCTCAATTATTATTTTGAATGAAACATATAAGTACTTCAAAATATACTAATAATTAAATAAAATAACTTACAAATAAATATTTAAATATTAAATATTGTGAATATCGAGGTAATACATTTGCAGAATCTGCTTTAATAAATAAAGAATTTTTTAGCATGGTAAAGATTAATAGATATCATGCTATTACTAGATGAATGGAGAAAAATATGTGAATGGGCAAGAAAGGAAAGCAAAAAGAAATAAATTAAAATTTTGGAGTAAGCTTCTCACTTCTCAATGAAGATGAAATAGCACAATTTTTATTATGGTTCAACTCAATCTTTGAATATTAAAATAAATAAAAGAATAAATTAATGGAATGAAGATCCAATTCCAAGAACTCTTGGAAAATGAATTAAAGAAGAATTCAGATATGAATGAAAACATATTTGGAATTGAAAATATATCATACAAAGTATTCAATTAGAAAACATAGATGTGAAGCAAGCTAAAATTATAGATTTCTAGCCTTACAAATTTAAACTGATTAGAGATACTAATAATTACAGACATTAACACTATAATTATTTTGTGGAAAACTACAATCAAAAGATTGTTTGGTTAAGAAAACTTACATACACCTCAATTAATACCTAATCAATACGAAAAATTGGAAATTATTAATTTCACAAAATTAAAGATATAACCATCACTTATATACTAGTAATTAATGATTTTAGAACTTGTAATGATTTACTACAAACATCCAGATTAATATTGTGTGCATGAGGAGGATCTTTGATCATTTATATTATTGTGATAATAACTTCACTTTACACAATATTATTCTAACACAAATATCTATTATATAATTTCAATGGAAAATACAATATATGGTAATAGTTAAGCAAATATAAGAATTTGGTAATAACAAACAGCAAAATCAAAACACGCCCTTAGCAAATGCAATGGTCTTGTGGACAGTCACAATAAAAATGTTTAATGTTATTTAATTTTAATTTGAGAATATAAAATAAAAATGATAAAATAATATCTTTGTTGTATTCCAATACTTTACAATATTATTTAAATAAGCATATGATAATATTTTAACAACTCTAATTTATTAGTAATAATGTGTATTAATACTCAAAATTCAATTAGAATAACAAAAACAAAGTGTTTTGATGCATTCTGAAGATATACAAATGTATTATATATATATTTATGATTCATATCTAATTTTATTAATTATATATTTTTTTAAAATGTAACAAAGTTTTAATATGAATAAATGAGTAAAATTAAATTTCAATGAAGTTCAATGATGCTTGATTTATTTGTTAATATTCATGTCTGAGTTTTTTTTCAATGAATTTAAATGAGCTGGAATATTAATCGATATTTTTTAACATTATTCCACGTGTTCAATAAAATATATATATCTACACACAAAAAACAAGATATATATATATATATATATATATATATATATATATATATATATTATATTTATATATAAAAACTATATTAATAAATAAATAAATAATTATATATATATATATATATATATTATAACCATCAATTAAATGTGTATATATATATATTGACACATCAAAAATAAAAGGCTCAATACATTGAATCTTGAGATAAAAGTGAGCCTCCTTGTAGGTTGTAAGTTGAAACTCCACGAGCTACTAAAATATTGTCAGGATAAGAAAAAATGCCACATTTAGTTATATTTAATTATATAGAGTTTTATATAGTTATACAAATATATGTATATATAGTTATACACATATAGTTAAACATAATGTCGTATGTTGTTATACATGTAATTATAAATATAGTTACTAGTGGTTATAAATGTAGTTACACATATAGTTATACTTATATTTATACATGTAGGTATATTTATTCGTTCATATAATTTTATATATTTATACATATAGTAATCTATAGGTATAGATATAGTAAAATACATTTTTATATAATAAAATATAAAAATGTATATTAAATATATGTTGTGAATTATATATTTAAATATAGTTATGTATAATATTTTTATAGTTATACATGTAGTCAAAGACAATTATTTATTGTTATATGTTTTTATACCTATAGTACATATAATTAAAAATAGAGTTATATATAGTTAAACATATAGTTGTATATAGATATATTCGTACAAGTAGTTATAATTAGTTATACATAAATGTATGCAAAATATTAAACAATTATATAGAATTACATATATTTATATATATATATATGTATACATGGTTACAAATATAGTTTTATTTAATTATATAGAGTGTTACATAGTTATACAAATATTTATATATAGTTATAGACATATAGTTAAACATAATGTTGTATGTCGTTATACATCTAATTATAAATATAGCTACATGCGGTTATTCAAATAGTTACACATATAGTTATACTTATATTTAACATGTAGGTATATATATTTTTTTATATAATTTTAAATGTATACATATAGTTATCCATAGGTATAGATATAGTAAAATAAATTTTATATACTAATATATGAAAATGTATAATAAATATATGTTCTTAATTATATTTTTAAATATAGTTATGTATAATGTTTTTATAGTAATACAAGTAGTCGAAGACAATTATTTATAGTTATATGTTTTTATATCTATAGTATATATAATTAAAAATAGAGTTACAAATATAGTTTACATACAAGTAGTTATAAGTAGTTATACATAAATGTATGCAAAGATATTAAAAAAAATATAGAATTACATATATTTATACATATATGTTTACATAGTTACAAATATAGTTTTATTTACTTATATAGAGTGGTACAGGGTTATACAAATGTTTATATATAGTTATAGACATGTAGTTAAACATAATGTTGTATGTTGTTATACATGTAATTATAAATATAGTTACATGTGGTTATTCATATAGTTACACATATAGTTATCCTTATATTTAACATGTAGGTAAATATATTTTTTCATATAATTTTATATATGTATGCATATAGTTATCTATAGGTATTGATATAGTAAAATACATTTTATATACTAATATATAAAAATGTATAATAAATATATGTTCTTACTTATATATTTAAATATAGTTATTTAAAATATTTATATAGTTATACATGTAGTCAAAGACAATTATTTATAGTTATACGTTATTATACCTAATAGTATATATAGTTAAAATAAAGTTATATATAGTTAAACATATAGTTATATATAGATATATTCATACAAGTAGTTATAAGTAGGTATACATAAATGTATACAATGTTATAAACAAATATATAGATTTACATATATTTATATATATGTATACATAGTTACAAATATAGTTATATTTAATTATATAGAGTGTTACATAGTTATACAAATATTTATATATAGTTATGCACATGTAGTTAAACAAAATTTTGTATGTTGTTATACTTGTAATTATAAATATAGGTACATGTGGTTATACATATAGTTACACCTATTGTTATATATAGGTATATATATTTTTATAACTATATAGTAAAATATATGTATACATATAGTTATATTTATACATGTAAGTATATATATTTTTTCATATAATTTTTTATAGGTATACATATAGTTATATATAGGTATAGATATAGTAAAATACAATTTTATATACTAATATATAAAAATGTATGTTAAATATATGTTGTTAATTATATTTTTAAATATAGTTATGTATAATATTTTTATAGTTATACATGTAGTCAAAGACAATTATTTATAGCTATATGTTCTTATACCTATAGTATATATAATTAAAAATAGAGTTATATATAGTTAAACATATAGTTGTATATAGATATATTCATACAAGTAGTTATAAGTAGTTATACATAAATGTATGCAAAGTTATAAAAAAATATATAGATTTACATATATTTATATATATATGTATACATAGTTACAAATATAGTTTTATTCAATTATATAGAGTGTTACATAGTTATACAAATATTTATATATAGTTATACACATGTAGTTAAACATAATGTTCTATATTGTTATGCATGTAATTATAGATATAGTTACATATGGTTATACATATAGTTACACATATAATTATACTTATATTTAAACATGTAGGTATATATATTTTTTCATATAATTTTATATATGTATACATATAGTTATCTATAGGTATAGATATGGTAAAATACATTTTTATATACTAATATATAAGAATATATCTTAAATATATGTTAATTATATTTTTAAATATAGTTATGTATAATATTTTTATAGTTATACATGTAGTCAAAAACAATTATTTATAGTTATATGTTCTTATACCTATAGTATATATTGTTAAAAATAGAGTTATATATAGCTAAACATATAGTTATATATATAGATATATTCATACATGTAGTTATAAGTAGTTATACATAAATGTATACAAAGTTATAAACAAAGATATAGATTTAAATATATTTATACATATATGTATACATAGTTACAAATATAGTTATATTTAATTATATATAGTGTAACAATGTTATACAAATATTTATATATAGTTATAAACATATAGTTAAACATAATGGTGTATGTTGTTTAACATGTAATTATAAATATAGTTATATGTTGTTATATATATAGTTAAATAGATAATTATACTTATATTTATACATGTAGATATATATATTTTTTCATATAATTTTATATATTTATACTTATCGTTATGTATAGGTATAGATATAATAAAATATATTTTTATATACTAATATATAAAAATGTATATTAAATATATGTTGTTAATTATATATTTAAATATAGTTATGTATAATGTTTTTTTAGTTATACATATAGTCAAAGACAATTATTTAGAGTTATATGTTTTTATACCTATAGTATATATAGTTAAAAATAGAGTTATATATAGTTAAACATATTGTTATATATAGATATATTAATACAAGTAGTTAAAAGTAGGTATAGATAAATGTATACAAAGTTATAAACAAATATATAGATTTAAATATATGAATACATATTTAGACTTTTTCTTGAAATGATGTTTCATTTGGAAAAGGCAAATTTTATGTTGGATGGGATGGTCATGAATGGTGCATCATAGAGATGAACAAGTCTACCATTTTTAACCCAATCAACCTGATGGAGAAATCATCATTATAATGTTTTACATGTTTTATGCAACTAATGTACACTTTCTATTCATTTTCGTGCATATAATGGATGAATATCATGTGTTCATGGGTTTCTTTTTATGTTTCATTCAACTTTAATTTATAATAAATGATAAATATAGGATATGATTAATGATTTTTCTTGCTCTCATATTTCATAACACTTTCCTAAGCAAATCTTCCATGGAATAAGCTTACACCTTTGATAATTCTCCTATTTTTTATAGCTTTTACCCTTAGGCTCTTTTATGATTCGAACAACAAGCTTAACAATGACTTCTCTTAACAAACTTTTCACTATTTCTCTCTCTAAGTAAAATTCTTTTTTTTTTAATTTTCTTCAAGTTCTAGTGGTCTGGGTCTTTGATATCATGTTAGAAAGTAAAAATGAAATAATGGGACTTTATTAACCATGATGCGTGAATATATATAACCTATGAGATTGGAGCACCCTGAACAATATGAGTAGCTCATTGACTGAGCTATATACAAACTAGAAACATATCTCAACAAAAAAACATAATCATATATTATTTTTTTATCCATATAACTTCTAGGTTAACGCACAATGCTAAAATATTTTCTTTATTCTTTCAAAAAATTCTAGCTGCTAATTGTTGTTTCCACCAGTTATTTTTCTTTTATAGATGACTCTACTTTCAAGAATACATCATAGAAAATTAGTGCAATTCATTGGATATTTTCAAGAGGGAGGCAGTATGCTTGTTTATGAGTTCATGCACAATGGAACATTGAAAGAGCATATTTATGGTAACTCAAATCTTATATAAAGTACAATGATATCAACTGAGGCCGTCATTAATGCATGTAACGTTGATAGGCTAATTCACCAATGGAGAAAGTATCAATTGGATCAAGCGGCTCGAGATTACAGAAGATGCGGCAAAAGGTGTTTTAAAAAGTTCTTATCAGAGTTTGATTTATTTTGCAAGCATATGCTATTAGTGGGTGCATGGTCCAGTGGACAGCGATGCCATGAGATATGGTCCCGTAGATGCTTAGCCATGGTGCATAACTGCCTAGAAGTGCACAGTGTGTGTGTGGTGCAGTGAACCTGCATGTGTGCTTGATGTATAGGATGTGCGCACTGTGAATATTTGATGCATCCATGGTGTAGTGTGTGAAAACTGTAGCTTGTGCTCATTGGGTTTTTTTATATGTATCAAAGAAAGTGATTTTTTATGTAGAATCATGTGAGTAAAAAATATATAGTTGTTATGAAAGTGGCCACTACTTTGGTGGTTCCATAACTATTTGACTACGACAATAAATGTTGAGAGTTAAGTGTGTAATGAAAAAAAAATATTTATTTTATTTATATCTAGCATAGATTTTTTATTTTTTATTTTATCACGGGTACTCATTAAGAAATGTATGACTACTACTTCTAAGCCAGTTGAAGTTTTATGGATCTTCACATAACTCTTTTGAAGGAAGAAAAGTAGGAAATGAAAGAAGTGAATGATGAGATGAAAGAAATGAAGAATGCAATGCAATAGTAGATGACCTATATAGAGTCACAACTAGTAGCCTTGACGTGACAGATAACACACCAAGTTTCAGAAGAGTACCCGCACAAGAGAGCCTAGCACAAATCTACTAGTTAATGATGAGAATGATAATTTAGTTTTCAAAGATTATATACCTATGTTATATTTTTATTTTAATTATGTAACTATTGTATCATAATTATTTATTAACTGATTTTACTTTTTGTTAAATATAAATAATAGTTTATAGGATATGTTTTTTTCAATTTAATATAAAAGTTAAATATATGTAATCAAAAAAATTTTGTAAAAAAATAAAATTGTGAAAATAGTTTTGGAATGAAAATAGCTAGGGATTTTTCCTTTGCTAATTTAGCTAGCAAATTTTTTATATATATTCATTCGAAAAATATTAATTACTACTCTTAATTATGATCGAAATTAGCAAGGAAATAAATATAATTAGTAGGGAATTTCCGTCATTCAAAAGTTTGCTAGAAAAATTTTTTTATTGCTAAAATTTTGTGAAAAGTACATTAGCTTGGGATAATTTGCATCATAAATCTATTGTTAATCTATTTAAGTGATGGGATAAGCTCGATAAGCTAGGGAAATTTCCCTTGCTATTTGAGAAATTTTTTTATAGTGTTTATTTATTTGTCTATCTGTCTATCATCTACCACTGTATCATTCTATCTATCTATCTATTTATCCAACTATCTATCTATATAAATATCTATCTGTCAGTATATCTATTTGTCTACTTATTTATCTATCTGTCTATGTATCTATCTATTTGTCTATCTTTGTATCTATCTATCTATATGACTGTTTATCAATTTGTCTGTCTCTCTATATGTCTATCAAACTATCTGACTATTTGTATATCTCTTTATATGTCTATCTATCTATCTATCAGTCTGTTTGTCTAACTATTGATCTATTAATCTCTTTATTTGTCTATATGTTTATTTCATATCTGTCTATCATTATATCATTCTATATATCTATTTATCTATTTATATTACTATCTACAAGCCTATCTATCTATCTATCTATATGCTTTTCTATCTATCTATATATCAATCTATGTATTTATGTATCTACTTGTCTACATGTCTACCAGTCTACTATTCTACAAGTCAACCAATCTATCTATATACCTATCTATCTATCTATCTGTCTGTCTGTCTATTTATCTATTTTTTATCTGTATATATATATATATGTCTATTTATCTATCTGTTAATTAATATATTTATTTATTTGTATATCTATCTATCGATCTATCTGTTTATTTGTCTTTCTATCTATTTATCTATTTATTTATCTATCTATCTAACAATCTACCTATTTGTCTATTAGTATATTTGTCTATCTATCTATCAGTCTATATATCTGTCTATCTATTTATCTATCTATATGTCTGTATGACTATGTCTATTTGTTTATCTATATTTCTATTTATCTATCTTTATGTCTATCTATCTATTTGTCTAATCTATCTATATATTTATCTGTCTATCTATTTATCTATATATCAATCAATCTATCTATCTATTTATATATATATATGTGTCTATCTATTTAGATGTCTATCTATACGTCTATATTTCTCACTATCTATCAATAAATCTATTTGTCTGTCGGTCTGACTATCTACCTATTTATTTGTCTATCTATCTATCTTTCAAATTCTCGATCTTTAAATCTACAAATCTATCCATATGACTATTTGTCAATTTGTCAATCTATCTATCGAACTATTTATCTATTTATTTATCTTTTAGTCAAACTATTTGTCTATCTATCTATCTTTATATCTTTCTATCTCTCTATCTTTCTATCTATCTTTATATCTATCTAAATATCTACCTATCTATCTATTAATTTGTCTATTTGTATATCTGCCAATCTAATTGACTATCGGTCAATCTGTATGTCTATCTATGTGTATATCAATTGATTTGTATATTTGTATATCTATCTAATTTCTATCTATCAATCTATCAATCTAACTATATATCTTTATATATATCAATCTATTTATAGGGTTATCGATGTTCCTGTCTATAATTTTATCTATCAATTTATCAATTTATCTGCTTACCTATCTATATTTCTTTGTATCTATCTATCTATCTATTGTCTATCAATTTGTCTTTCTATCAATCTATTATTATATATGTCTATCTATCTATCTATATATCTAATTATCTATCTATCTATATATCTATCTATATATCTATCTATCTTTCTTTCTTTCTATGTATATATGTATGTATCTATCTATTTGTTTATCTTTCTATCTGTCTATCTGTTTATCTATCTATCTATCTATCTCTATCTTTATTTATATAAGTCTGTCTTTCTATCTATCTATCAATCTATCTTTATGTATAATTATCTATCTATCTATAATATCTATCTTTCTATTTATTTGTATATATGTCTAGCTATCTATATGTCTATCTGTATTTCTATTTATCAGTCTATCTATTTATCTATCTATCTAACTATCTATTTTTCTATCTTACTATTTATTTGTCTACATATCTAACTTGTCTAACTTTCTATTTGTCTTTCTATCTATATGCCTATTATCTATCTGTAAATTTTTAAATCTATCTATCTATCTCTCTGGCAATCTAAATATATGTCTATCTTTCTATCTCTTTATCTATCTATCTGTCTATGATTCTATCTTTTATCTATTTATCTGTATATCTAACTATCTGTCTATCTATATATTTGTCTATCTGTCTATCTTTTTATTAGTCTATATGACTATCTATCTCTTAGTCTATCTATGTATTTGTTTACCTAACTATCTGTCTATCTATATATCTATCAATATGTCTTTCTATTTATCTATCTGATATTTGTCAACCAATCAACCTAACTATCTATCTCTTTATTTGTCTATCTCTCTAACCATCTAGTTGTCTACGTGTTTATCTTTCAATCTTTCTATCTATATTTCTATCTTTTTATTTATCTGTCTATCTTTCTATCTATATATCTATCTTTCTATCTATGTACTAACTACTATCTAGTATCATCTATTTGTCTATTTGTCTATATATCTTTTTGTCTATATCATTTTCTATCAATCTATATATCTATCAATCTATCAATATGTCTATTTGTGCATCTATCAATTTATCTATATATCTTTCTGTCAATCTGTCAATTTGCCTGTCTGTCAATCTGTCTATCTATCTCTATATATATATATATATATATCAATCTATCATATGACTATCTGTGTTACTTTCTATCTACGAAACTGTCTATCTAATTATATTTCAATCAGTCTATCTATCGATCTATCTATATGTCTATCAATCTATTTGTATATATATATATATATATATATCTATCTATCTCTCTATGTATTTCTCTATTTATCTACTTACCTATCTATCTATCCGTCTATCTATAAATATGTAAATCTGTCAATCAATCTATCTCTCTATTTATATATCTATGTATTATGTTTTTGTCTATCTATTAATCTATCTATCTATTTATCTATCTTTCTATCGCTATATATGTCTATCTATCTATATATTTATCTTTCTATATATCTATCTTTCTATCAGTCTATTTGTCTATAAGTCTATCTCTCTATATGATTATATATCTATATGACAATCTATATATCTATCTATGTATCTGTCTATCTGTCTAATTTTCTATTTGACTATCTGTCTATTTGTCTATCTATTTATATGTTTATTTGTTTATCTATCTATTTGTCTATCTATCTATCTTTTTATTTGTATATCTATCTAACCACCTATTTGTTTATTAATCTATCAGCCTATCTATATATCTATCTATATGTATATTTATCTATCTATTTTAATTGTGTCTTTGTCTATTGGCCTATCTGTCTATTTGTTTTTATATCTATTTGTCTATCTATCTATCAATCTATTAATCAATCAATCTAACTATTAAACTATCTAACTATCTAACTATATAATTATCTAATTATCTATATTTCTATCTATAAATATTTATATATATTTATTTCTATCTTTCTATCTAACTATCTAATTACCTTTCTATCTGACAATCATTCTATTATTCTATTTATCAAACTATCTATTTGTCTACCTATCTACTTGTCTACCTGTCTACATGTCTATCTGTCTATCTATCTATCAATCTTTATATATATCTATATATTTTTATATCTGCTATGTGTCTATCTATCTATATTTCTATTTGTATATCTTTTTATTTGTCTAGCTATATATCTATCTATTTGTGTGTTTATATATATATATATATATATATATCTTTCTATTTGTCTATCTATCTATCTATCCATCCATCTATCAATGTATCTTTTTATTTGTCTATCTGTCAATCTGTCGATTTGTCAATCAATCTATATGTTTATTTGTTTATATATCTATCTGTCTATTTGTCAATATGTCTATATGTCTAAATGTCTATATATCTATCTGTCTATATATCTATCGATCTATATGTGTATCTTTATATCGATCTATCTATCTATTTTTCTATCTATCAATCTATAAATCTATAAATTTGTCTATTTGTCTATTTATGTATCATTCTATATGTATATATATCTATAAATTATCTATCATTCTATCTATTATATGTCTATAAATCTCTCTATATGTATATATATATCTATAAATTATTTGTATTTCTATCTATCAGTCTATTTCTGTATCTATCTATTATCATTCATTCTATATTTCTAGTTAACTAACTATCTATCTATATATCGATCTATGTATCTATGTATCTATTTGTCTACATGTCTACCTGTCTACTTGTCTACAAGTCAACCTATCTATCTATATACTTATCTATCTATCTCTCTGTCTGTATCTATCTAACTATCGTTTTTCTATCTGTATATATATATATATATATATATACATATCTATATTTATCTATCTGTCAAATAATATCTATATTTATTTGTATATCTATCTATCGATCTATCTATTTGTCTTTCTATCTATTTATCTATTTATTTATCTATCAATCTAAAAATCTATCTATTTGTCTATTAGAGTATTTGTCTATCTATCTATCAGTCTATCTATCTATTGTCTATATATCTATTGTCTATCTATCTATATATATCATTATGTGTCTATTTGTATATCTATATATGTCTATCTATCTATCAGTCTATATATTATAATGACTATCTCTCTATTTGTTTATCTATCTATCTTTATGTTTATCTGTCTATTTGTCTAATATGTCTATCTATTTATCTATCTATCTATCTATCAATATATCAATCAATCACTCAATATATATATATATATTAATATCTGTCTATCTATCTAACTATCTGTCTATATGTCAATCTATCTCACTATCTATAAATAAATCTATCTGTCTATCGGTTTGTTTATCTACCTATTTTTCTGTTTATCTATCTATCTTTCAAATTCTCGATCTTTCAATTTGCTAATCTATCTATATGACTATTTGTCAATTTGTCAATCTATCAATCTATCTATTAGTCTATCTATCTATCTATTTATTTGTCAATCGATTTGTCTCTCTATCTATCTTTATATCTTTATATCTATATATCTATATATCTTTATATTTGTCTATCTATCTACCTATCTATCTATCAATTTGTCTATCTTTATATCTGCTAATCTATCTGACTATCTATCAATCTATATGTTTATCTATGTGTATATCAATCTATTTGTATATTTGTCAATCAATCTATCAATCTATCAATCTATCAATCTCTAAATCTATCTATATATCTTTCTTTCTATCTATCTATTTATAAAATTATCGATCATTCTGTTTATAATTCTATCTATCAATTTATCAATATATCTACTTACCTATCATATACCTTTGTATCTATCTATTTTTCTATCTATTTATCTGTATGTCTGTCTGTCTGTATGTCTATCAATCTATTATTTTATATGTCTATCTATCTATCTATCTATCTGTCTATCTATTTATCTATATATCTGTCTATCTATCTATCTTTCTATGTGTCTAACTGTGTATTTATCTATTTGTCTATCTTTCTCTCTATCTAGATGTTTATCTATCTATCTATCTATGTATCTATCTCTAGCTTTATGTCTATAAGTCTATCTATCTCTCAATCAATCAATCAATCAATCTATATGTATATCTATCTATTTATAATAGATATCTTTCTATTTATTTGTATATATGTCTATCTGTATATGTCTATCTGTATATCTGTCTATCTGTATATCTATTTATCTATCTATCTCTTTATCTAGGATTCTGTCTATTTGTCTACCTATCTAACTTTTCTAACTATCTATTTGTCTTTCTGTCTATATGTCTATTATCTATCTGTGAATTTTTAAATTTATATATCTATCTCTCTGCCTATCTATATATCTGTCTATCTCTCTATCTTCTTAACTAGTTATCTATCTCTAATTATATCTTATATCTCTTTATCTAGGATTCTGTCTATTTGTCTACCTATCTAACTTTTCTAACTATCTATTTGTCTTTCTGTCTATATGTCTATTATCTATCTGTGAATTTTTAAATTTATATATCTATCTCTCTGCCTATCTATATATCTGTCTATCTCTCTATCTTCTTAACTAGTTATCTATCTCTAATTATATCTTATATCTATTTATCTGTCTATCTACCTATTTATCTATCTGTATATTTGTCTACATGTCTATCTTTTTATTAGATTATTTGACCATCTATCTGTCTATCTATCTCTCAGTCTATTTGGCTACCAATCTAACTATCTATCTGACTATTTGTGTATCTGACTATCTGTCTATCTGTCTATCTATCGATCTATCAATCAATCTATATGTTTATTTTTTATCTATCTCTCTATCTGTCTATCTGTCAATATGTCTATATGTCTATATGCCTATATGTATATCTGTCTATATATCATTTTATCTATATGTATATCTTTATATTTGTTTATCTATCTATTTGTCTATCTATCAATCTAACTATCTATAAATTTGTTTATTTATGAATCTCTTTATATGTATATATATCTATAAATTATCTATCTGTCTATCAATCTATCTATATATCTATATATCTGTCTATCTATTAGTCTATCTAACTTTCTTTCTATCCTTCTATCAACAAAACTATATGTCTATCTATTTATAATTGCATCATTCTATCTATCTATCTTTCTATCTTTCTATCAATATATATATATATATATATATATATATATATATATATATATATATATCTATCTATCTATCTTTCTATCTTTATTTATGTCTATCTATCTTTCTATCTTTATTTATGTCTATCTATCTACCTATTTATATGTTTATCTATCTATCAAATCATTTATCTTTTTATTTCTATCTATCAATCTTATTATCTATCAATCTGTCTCATTATTTATCAATCTATCTATTTATCTATCTATCTATCTATATTTCTATCAGTGAATCTATCTATCTATCTATTTGTTTTTCTTTCTATCTATCTATCTATATAATCAACTTACCTATCAATCAATCAATCTATCTTTCTATATATCTTTCTATCTATCTAATTATCTATTTATCTATCTATCTATATATCTATCTATCTATCTATTTATATATCTATCTTTCTATCAGTCTTTGTGTCTAAGTGTCTATTAGTCTATCTGTTTATCAGTATATCTATCTATCTATCTATCTATATATCTATTAATTATCTATCAAACTTTTTTCGAACTATTTTCTATCTATTTTTATTTCTATCTGTCTATCTACTTATATGTTTATTTATCAATCTTTTTATCTATCTATCTGTCTATCTATGTATATGTATATCTATCTATCTATATATATGTCATTCTATCTATTTGGCTATCAATCTATATATCAATCAATCTATCTATCTATCTTTCTATCTTTATATCTTTTTATTTTTTATCTATCTATCTAGTTATCTATAAATGTATATCTCTATCTATGAATCTATCTAATGATCTATCTATCTATTTGTTTATTAATCTGTCTACCTATTTATCTATTTATCTATTTATCTATCTATCTATCTATCTATGAAGTTCTTTATCTTTTTATCTATCAATCATTCATTCTCCCAATCTTTCTATCTATCTATCAGTATGTTTATTTGTCTATTTGTCTAAATGTCTATATTTCTATCTATCTATATGTCAAAATGTTTAATTCATATCTCTCTATCATTCTATCATTCTATCTACTTATCATCTATTTTTTCTATTAATCTACTTGCAAATCTCATTATCTATCTTTCTAGCTATTTGTCTATCAATCTATATGTATGTCTATCTGTTTATATGTCTATAAGTCTAATTATTTAATTGTCCATATGCCTATCTAAATATTTATCTATTTCTCTATTTGTTTATCTTTCAATCTGTCTATCTATTTATCTATCTATCTGTCTATTGATCTATATACCTATCTATATTTTTCTATCAATCTGTCTACCTTTCTACCTATCTATTTGTCTTTTTATTTATAAGCATATCTGTCTAACTATATATCTATCTATATTTCTACCTATCTATTTATCTTTCTTTCTATCCCTCTATCTATTTATTTATCTATCTATCTTTCTTTCAATTTGTCAATTTCTCAATCTATTTTAGTATCTTTCTATCAATCTGTTTATATCTTTATGTCTATATCTATCTATTTGTCAATTTGTCTATCTATCTATCTTTATATCTTTCTATCAATATATTTTCCTATGTGTTTATCTATCTATTTGTTTATCTATATATCTTTCAATTTATTTACTGTATATCTATCTATCTGTCTATCTCTATATTTATTTATTTATCTATCTATATGTCTATCTATATTTGTCTTTTAGTCCAAATGTTTATCTTTAAATCTACCTATATGTCTATTTATCTATCTTTGTATTTATTTATCTTTTTGTCTATTTATGTATCTACCTATCTATCAACCTATTTACATATTAACTGTCTATCTGTTTATCTATCAATCTTTATATTTATCTATTTGTCTATCTGTCAATCTTTCAATATGCCAATCTATCTTTCATTCTATCTTCCTATTTATCTAATTCTCTATCTTTCTATCCGTCTATTTGTCATCTTTCTATGTGTCAATCTATCTATCTATCTATTTATCTATCTACTATCTATATATCTATAAATCTATCTATCTTTCTTTCTATTTGTTTATCTCTTTATCTTTCAATCTAACTATCTGTCATTCTGTCAATCATTCTATATGTCAATCTATCAATCTATCAAAATGTATATATGTCTATCTGTCTATCTAGTTATATGTATATCTTTTATTTCTATATATCTCTGTATCTGTCTTTCTATATATATGTATATCTTTCTTTTTGTCTCTTTATCTAACTAATTAACTATCTATTTTTCTTACTTCCTTTCTATCTAACTAACTAACTAACTATCTATCTATCTATATGTCTAACAAACGTTCTGACTATATGTCTGTCTATCTATCTATATATATGTCTATTTGCCTATCTTTATATCTATCTATCTATCTGCCTATCTATCTATATTTCAATCTATCTATCTGTCTAATTAACTATATGTCTATCTATTTATTCAATCAATCTATCTGTCTATCTATAGTACTAATTATCTCTCTCTCTATCTATCTCTCTATCTAATTATATATCTTTTTATCTATATATCTATCAATCTATATGCCTATCTATATATTTATATATCTATATATCTATCTATGTATTGATCTATCTATCAATTTTTCTATCTTTCCATTTGTCAATTTATCCCAATAATAATATGTCAATATTTTTTTATATCTATATATATATATATATATATATATATATATATTATGTCTATTTATTTATTTGTCTTTCTATCTATCTATATGACTATTTGTCTATCTGTCTATCTATCTATTTATCTATCTATTTATCTATATATCTATCTACCTGCCTATTTATTTGTCTATCAATCTAGTTGTCTTTATGTTTTTTTATCTATTTATCTACTTGTCTACTTGTCAACCTGTCAACCTATCTAACTATCTATATGTCTACCCGTCTACCTATCTACATGTCTAAATGTCTAACTATCTACCTATCTGCCCATCAAGATATCTACATATTTACTTGTCTACCTGTCTATCTATCTACCCTTCTACTTATCTACATGTCTATATGTCTACCATTCTACTTGTCTACATGTTTACCTATCTACCTGTCTATCTTTCTACCTATCTAACTCTCTAACTGTCTAGCTATCTATCTATCTGTCTTTCTATCTATCTATCTATTTATCTTTCGATCTATCAATCATTTTATCAATCTATTCTATCTATGAATGAATCTATTTATCTTTCTATCCGTTTATCTATGTATCATTATATATTTCTATCTAGTATATCTTTTTATCAGTCTATCTTTCTATCTATCTATCTATTTATCTTTCTATCTATCTATCTATCTATCTATCTATCTTTCTATCTATTTATTTATCTATCTGTCTACTAGTCTATCTTTCGATCTGTCGATATCTATTTGACTATCTATCTATCTATCTATTTGTCTATCTGTTTATGTATCTATCTTTGTATCTACCTGTATACTTGTCTATTTGTCTATCTATTTATTTGTTTATCTATTTATCTATTTATCTAACTACTGTATATGTAATTTGTTTTAACTTAATAATCTGTTTTAATATTTTTTATGTAAGTGCAGAAAATGAAATATTAAAAGCTCGGGGATGCAGCTGTAGCATAATAACGGAGGGCCCGCTGTCCGGTCAGCGGGCTGAAATTTTTAGAGCAGAGCCTGGCCCGTCCATGATCCGACCCGTTTCGGTTAAATGAACCGGCTGTTTATTTTCTGTATAAAAACATTTGTATTTATTTTTCGGGTGGCTGTTTTTTGACCCGGTTGAACTATTCATCGTCTCTTCTCCTCTCTCTCTGCGTGATTTTTCGCGACTGCCGTGCTGCATACTGTAAGACATACATTTCTTGGTTTTAATGTGTAACGCATAAGCATTTTCTGGTGGAGGTAGCTAGTCGTACTGAGCGACTAGCGAACCACGTTATTTGCTGTGTTGTTTTTTCTCGTTTTGATTCTGTCGTGGATGTTTGTGGATTGGGATATATATATATATATTGCTCGTTTATGTGTTGTTTTTGTATTTTCTATTCTTAATCTCACTACCCGTGGAAGCGCGATTACCCCAACACTAACTATCAATCTATTTGTCAATCTATGTATCTGTCTATTTGACTATCTGCTTATCTTTCTATCTGTCTATCTATCTATCTATCTATCTATCTATCTATCTGTCTGTCTTTGTTAACTTGTCTATGTATATATCTATCTATCTATCATTATATCTATATGTCTATGTGTCTATCTGTCTGTATCTATCTTCCATTTATCAATGTGTCTCTGTGTCTATCTAGTCTAATTTTATATCTATATATCTAGATATCTATCTACCTATCTATTTATGTATCTATAATATCTGTCTATCTTTCTATCTGTCTGCTCTATCTGTTATTGTCTATCTGTTTATTTGTCAATCAAATTAATTAATAAATCAACCAATCTAACGAACTATCGATATATCTATCTATATATCTATTTATCTATCTAATGATCTATTTATCTAACTATCAATCAATCTATCTATCTATCTATTTATGTATTTATCTTTCTTTCTATTTATCTATCTAACATTATATCTATATTACTACGTATCTACCAATATACCTATCTATCTATCTATCAAATATATCTGCATATCTACCTATCTATCTATCTACTAAACTATTTGTCTATATGTCTATCTATCTATCTATCAAACTATCTATCTATCTAATTCTCTATCTATCTAATTCTTAATATATCTATATGACTATTTATATATCTGTCTGTCTATTTATCTATTATTCTAACTATCTAACTATCTATCAATTTATCAATTTTCTATTCATCTATCAACCAATTTATCTGTTTATCTATCAATTAATTTGTCAATCTTTCTATATATCAATCTATCTATTTGACTATCTGTTAATCTATCTATCTATTATCATTACTTCTATCTATCTATTGATCTATATGACAATCAATCTATCTATCTATCTATCTATCTTTCTATCTATTTATCTATTTATCTATCTATCTATCTGTCCAGATTTTAATTGTCCCTATGTATATATGTTTATCTATCTATATACTATCTATTTATCTATATCTACTTGTCTATGAATCAATCAACTAATCAATTTATGTATCTGTCTATTTGTCTATCAGATGATCTATTTATCTATCTATTAGTGTATCAATCTATATATTTATTAGTCTATATGACTATATATTTATCTACCTATCTAACTAACTATCTATTTGTCTATCAGTCTATCTATCTATCTATCTATATATCTACCTATCTATCTATATGTCTATTAGTCTCTCTGTCTATCTATCTTTTTATCAATTTTTCTAACTATTTATCTATCAATCTTTATGTCTATCAATCTATCTATTTATCTGTCGATCTGTATATCTATATATCTATTAATTTTACTATCTTAGTGTATATTTGCATATCTACCATTCTATGTATCTATCTATCTATGTATCTTTCTATATAAGTAATTATCTATCTGTCTATCTATCTATATGTCTATTTGTCTATCTATGTTTATGTGTATATGTCGATCTATCTATCAGTTTATTAGTCTATTAGTCTACTTGTCTATCTATCTTCTTTTTTGTCTATCTATCTGTCTATCTTTCTATCTGTCTATTTGTCTATTTCTCAATCTGTCAATCTATCAATCTGTCAGTCTATCAATCTGTTTATATATCTATCTATCTATCTAACTATTGATATATCTATTATCTATCTATCTTACTATTTATCTATTTATATACTTGTCTATCTTTCTATATGTTCATCTATCCATCTATTTGTCTGTCTATCTGTTATCTATCTATCTGTCTATATATCTATCTACCTACATATCTACCTATATATCCACATATATATCTATCTATCTATCTATCTATCTATCTGTTTGTCTAACTATCTATCGATTTATTAGTCTGTCTATCTATCAATTTGTCTATCTTTTATTTTTCAATCTATATATCTGACTATCTATAAACCTGTCTATATATCTATATGTTTATATATCTTTCTATCTATCTGTATAACTTTATTTTAGTCTATTGTTTATCTATATATCTTTCTATTTGTCATCTGTCTATATGTTTATCTATCTATCTTTCCATCATTCTATCATTCTATATTATATATATATTATATATTATATATATATATATAGATATATATAATATATATATATATCTATTTATCTATCCTATCTCTATTTATCTCTCTATCTATCTGATCAATGTCAATCTGTCGTTCAGTTTATCTTTTTTATATGTCTATCTTTCTATCTATCAACTATCTGTCAAACTGAATAACTGTCTATCTATCTACAATCATCTATTTATCATCTGTTTTATATTTTATCTATCTATATTGTCTATATGTCTATTTGTTCTATCTATCTATCATTCTATCTATCTATCTATTTATTTGTTCTA
>JAREIK010002235.1:94428-260852 GCA_029783825.1 Sapria himalayana | reverse complement strand
TATATATATATATATATATATATATATATATATATATCTATCTATCTATCTATCTATATATCTATATATCTATATATCTGTCTATCTATCTATATGTCAATTTATCAATTTATCAATCTATCAATCTATCATTCTATCAAAATATTAATCTATCTAACTATCGATCTGTCTATGGATTTATCTATCTATCTGTCAAATTGTCTATCTATCTATCTAACTATCTATCAATGTATTTATTTGTCTATCTATTTATTTGTCTATCAATCTATCCAACTATCTGTCTGTCTGTCTATCTATCTATCTATCTGTTTGTCTATATATCTATCTATTTATCTGTCTATCTATATATATGTCTATCTATCTATCAGTCTATCTTTCTAGCTATCTTTCTATCTAATTGTCTATTAATCTATCTATCTTTCTATCTACATTATATTTGTCTATTAGTCAATCTGTCTACCAGTCTACATGTCTATATGTCTACCTATGAACCTATCCACATATATACGTGTCTACTCATCTACCTATCTAGCTTTCTATCTATGTTCCTATCTACCTATCTACCTCTTTACCAACCTATATGTGTGCCTATCAACTTGTCTACCTGTATATCTGTCTACCTGTATACCTATCTACTTGTCTATCTGTCAAGTTATCGACCTGTCTACCAGTCTACCTATCTATGTGTTTACCTATCTACCTATCTACCTGTCTACCTATATACTTTTCTACCTTTCTACCTGTCTTCCAACCTACTTGCATAACCATCAACCTATCTACCTGTCAACTTCTCTACCTATCTACATGTCTATCTCTCTACCGATCTATCTATTAATCTATCTGTCTGTCTGTCTGCCTTTCTTTTTGTCTATCAATCTATCAAAAAATCAATAAATAAATCAATCTAATTATCTTTTTATCTTTTTATCTTTATATCTATCTATCTACTTGTCTATCTATCTATTTGTTTATCTATCTACCTATTTATTTATCTATCTATTTTTGAATATATCTATCTATATATTTCTTATCTTTGTATCTTTCAAATTGTCATCTTTCTATCTCTCAATCAATCTATTAACTATCCATTAATTTATCAATATATCTATATGTCTATCTATCTATATGTTTATATATCAATCTTTCTATATTCTATTTATTTATCTATATTTTTATTTATCTATCTCTCTCTCTATCTATCTTTCAATCAATAAATCTGTCTATCTTTCTATATATCTACCTGCCTGTATATCTAGTTGTCTATCTATCTATCATTCTATCTATCTATTAGTCAATCTATCTATTTCTCAATCAATCTATCTATCTATCTATTTATTTGTCTAACTAACTAACTAACTAACTATATATATATTTGTATATATGTTTACCTATCTACCTGTCTATCTATTTACTTATCTAGATATCTACCTTTTACCTATTTACATATCTACATGTCAACTCATGTACCTATCTACCAGTCTACTTGTATATCTCTCTACCTGTATATATGTCTACCTATCTACTAGTCTACCTATCTACATATCTACCAGTCTAGATGTCTATCAGACTATCGATTTATCAAAATATATATTATGTGTCTTTTAGTCTATCTATTTATCTAGCTATATACTTGTCTTCTTATCTACCTTTCTACTTATCTTCTTGTCTACATGTCTACCTATCTACATATCAACCAATCTATCTGTCTATCTATCTATCTATCGAAATGTCTATCAGTCTTCACTCTATTTGTCTATCAGTTTATCACTCTATCTGTCTATCTACTAATTTGTGTATATGTGTATTTGTCAATCTAATAATTTTTCCATCTATCTATCTGTCTATATATCTATCTATCTATCTATCTATCTCTCTCTCTCTCTATTTATTTGATTATTTGTCTATATATATATATATATTTTTATTTGCCTATCTATCTATCTATCTATTTGTATATTTGAATATCTATATATTTGTCTCTTTTTCTCTCTATCTATCAGACTATTTGTATGTCTATCTATCTATTTATCTTCCTATTTATTTGTCTAGTTATCTATCTATCTATCTATTTAATTATCTATGTATCTATTTATTTATCTATCTGTCTATCTATCTATCTATCTGTCTATCTGTTTGTCTGTCTATTTGTCTTTCAATCGATAAATAAATAAATAAATCAATATATGTATCTTTCTATCTATCTATCTACCTATCAATCTATCTACCTATCTATCAATCTAGCTATCTATCTATATGTATGTTTGACTGTCTATCTATGTCATTATTTTTCTATCTACCTTTTAATTTTTAAAACTTTCTATCTATTAATCGATCTATTTGACTATCAATCAATTTGTCTATTTATCTATCTGTCAATCAATATATCTTTCTATCTATCTAACTAACTATCTATCTATCTTTTTGTCTATCTATCTATTTGTTTATCTATCTAACTATCTTTCATTCTATCATTATATCTGTCTATCTAACTTTTTATCTATCTACTTTCCTATTTATCAATCTTTCTATCTTTATATCTATCTATCTTTCTACCTGTCTATTAATCTATTTGTCTCTCTATCTATCAAACTATATGTATGTCTATCTATCTATTTGTCTTTCTATTTATTTGTCTAGCTATCTATCTATCTAGCTATCTATTTAATTATCTTTTTATCTATTTATCTATATATCTGTCGATCGATCAATTAATCAATCTATCTATCTATTTACCTGTTTGTATATTTATTTATCAATCTATAATTCAATCAATCAATATATGAATCTATATATCTATCTATCTATCTAGCTATCTATCTATATGTCTATCTGACTATCTGTCTACATAATTATTTTACTATATACATATTATTCCATCTATAAATCTATCTATTTGACTATCAATCAATCTGTATATCTATTTATCAATCTATCTATATATATTTCTAACTATCTATCTATCTCTTTGTCTATCTATCTATTTGTTTATCTATCTATATATCTTTCATTCTATCATTATATCAGTCTATCTATCTATCTATCTACTTTCCTATTTATCAATCTTTCTATCTAACTATATATCTATCTATCTTTTTATCTATCTATTTGTCTATCTATCATTCTATCTATCTATCTATCATTCTATATGTCTATCTTTCTATCTCTCTATCTGTCTTTCTATCTACCTATCTAATTATCTACATGTCTACCAATCTACCTATCTATATATCAATCTATCTATCTATCTCCTTATCTGTCAATGTGTCATTTTATCTATCTATCTATCTATCTATATGTATATCTATCTATTTGTCTATTTATTAATCATTCTATCTCTCTCGCTATCTATCTGTCAATTTGTCTATCTTTTTATCTTTTATCTATCTATCTCTCTAGTTGGTTATCCATCACAATTTTTATATGTATAATTATACAATTATATATATGTATATCTATCTATCTATTAATCTATATTTCTACTTGCATATATATCAATTTATCTATCTAACTATCTATCTTTATATATGGATTTTTATTTATCTATCTATTTGTCTATTTATCTGTCAATATATTTATCTATCTATTTGTCTAATTGTCTATCTATCTATCTATCTATCTGTTTATATGTCAATCTATTTATCTTTCAATGTGTTTATCTATCTATCTGTCTATCTATCTATCTATATATGTCTATCTGTCTATCTATCTATCTATCTATCTATATGCCCATCTATATATCTGTCTATCTGTGTATTTGTCAATATTTCAATATATCTAATTGTCTATCTATTTAATTGTCTATCTATCTATGTATCTCTCTATCTGACTATCTATTTATTTGTCTGTCTATCTATCCATCTATCTATCCATCTATCTATCTGCTTATCTCTTTATCTGTTTATCTATCTATCTGTCTATTTGTATGAGTCTATATATCTATATGTCAATAAATTTATCTGTCTATCATTCTATTTGTCTATCTATTTATCTATTGATATTTTTATTTATATATCTATCTGATCTCTTTGTCTATCAATGTATTTGTCTATATGTCTATATGTCTCTATGTTTTATCTATCTATCTATCTATCTATCTATCTATTTGACTATCTATCTATATATCTATTTGTGTATATGTTTTTATGTCTATCTGTCTATATGTCTATATATCTACCTGTCTATATGTATATAGGTCTATCTATATGACTATCTAAAAATTCGTTTATCTATCAATCTATCAATCTCTCTCTTTGTGTATCTATCTATATAACTATCTCTCTATCTCGCTATCTATTTATCTATTTATCTTTTTACCTGTCTAACTATCTCTCTATAAATGTGTCTTTCAACCTATCTATCTATCTCTCTATCTATCTATATATCTATCTATTTATCTATGTATCTATCAGTCAATATGTCTATTAGTCTTTCTATGTATATATCTATTTATCTATCTATCTGACAATATATTTAACTATCTATATATTTAATTATAATCATTTCTATTTGTCTATCAATGTATCGATCTTTCTAATTGTATATCTATCTATCTGTCTATCAGTTTATATGTCTATTTATTTACCTATCTATCTATTAATCTATCTATCTATCTTAATTTCTATATATTTATCTATCTATCTATCAGTCTATTAGTTTATCTGTATATCTGGTTATCATTTTATCTGTCTATCTAATTGTTTGTCTATATGTCTCTCTATATATCTATCTATCTTTAATATCTATTTGTCTATTTATCTATCTATATGTCTATCTATCTATTTATCTATCTATCTATCTATAAATCAATCTATCTATCAATCTATCTATATATATATTTATCTATCTATCTATTTTTCAATCTATCTATATATCTATTTGTATATTTGTCTATATGTCTTTCTTTCTATTTGTCTACCTGTCTATCCTTCTATCTGACTATTTGTATATATGATTTTTTTTTATCTATAATTCTATCATTCTATATTTCTATATATCTATTAATCTTTCTATCTACTTGTCTATCTATCTATCTATCTATATGTCTATCTATTTATCTATCTATCTATCTATTTATATATATGCCTATCAATTTATCTATCTATCTATATATCTATCTATGCATCTATCTATTTCTCTATCAGTCTACCTATCTACATAACTTCCTACCTACCTGTATAACTATGTATCTATCTATGTATCTATCTATTTGTCTATTTATTTACCTGTCTATATGTCTATGTTTCAATCAATTTTTCTATCTATCAATTTATCTATCCCACTAGCTATTTGTCAATCTATCTATCTATCTACCTATTTGTTTATCTATCTATCAGCCAATATGTCTATTTGTCTTTCTATCTATCTAACTATTAGTCTATCTATCTTTAAGTCAATATGTTTATTTGTCTATCTATCTATCTAACTATCTGTCTATCTATCTATCTAACTATCTGTCTATCTATCTATGTGTCTATCTATCTATCTATCTATATATCTATCTTTATATCTAATTATTTTTTAATCTATCTATATATCTTTTTATCAATATATATGTCTATATGTCTATCAGTATATCTATCTATCTGCCTATCTATCTATATGTATATATAACTATATGTCTATCTGTCTATCTGACTATCTATCTATTTGTCTATCTAGCAATCTATTTATGTATTTGTATATATGTCTATCTGTCTATCTATTTATATGCCTATCTATCTTTATATCTTTCTATCTATCTATCTATCTTTCAATCTGTCTATCTATCAATCTATCTCTCTAACTATCTATCTATCTGTATATCTTTATATATCTTTATCAATCTATCTTTATATCTATTTATCTCTTTATCTATCGTTATATATGTCTAACTATCTATTTGTGTATCTGTTTATCTATCTATCTTTTTATCATTCTATCTATCAATCTATCAATCTATTGTCTATCATTATATATATATATATATATATATATATATATATATATATATCTATCTATCTATCTTTCTATATGTCTATCTACTATTTGTAAATTAGTCAATCTATCTTTCAATCAATCTATCTGTCTATCTTTCTATTTGTTTATATTTCTATCTATTATCTATCTAGCTATCTTTTTTTATATTTGTCTATCTAGTTCTCTTTCAATCGGAGTATCTATATATATATATATATATATATATATTTATTTATTTATTTATCTATCAATATATCTGTCTATTTATCATTTTGTCTATCTCTCTATCTATCTATTTGTCTATCTTTCTGTCTATCTGTATATTTATCTATCTGTGTCTCAGTCTATCTATATATCTTTCTATATATTTATCTGTTTATCTAATTATTTATTTATTTATCTATCGATTTATTTGCCTGACTACTTGTCTACATGTCTATATGTCTGACTAACTATATGTATATTTGTCTATATGTCTATCTAACTATATATCTATCTGTCAATTTTTTTATATGTCAATCTATCTTTCTGTCAATATGTCTATCTCTCTATCTGTCTATCTATCTATCAATTTATCTTTCTATATATCTATCTTTCTATATGTCTATCTAATAAGTGTCTATCTATCTATCTCTCTACTATCATTTATCTATATGTCTATCTATCTATCTATTTGTCTATTTTTCTTTCTATCTATCTATTTATTTTTCTATTTGTCTATTTGTCTATCTTTTTATCTATCAATCTGTCTATTTATCCATATTTTAAATATGTCTATCTGACTATCTATATATCTATCTATATGTCTACATGTCTATCTATCTATCTATCTATCTAACTATCTATCTATTAATCATCTATCTATTCTGTCTATCTATCTGTCTAGCTATATGTGTGTCTATAATCTATCTATCTATCTTTCTATCAATTTGTCTATTTTAATATCTACTAATCTCTTATCTAACTATTAGTCAAACTATATATATATATATATATATTTGTCTATCTATCTATTTGTCTATCTAATCATTTGTTAATCTATCTATCTATCCATTTTTCAATCTATCTATTTGTCTATCTATCTATCTATCTATAATTTTGTCTTTCTTTCTATATGTTTATATGTTTATATATCTATAAATCTATTTATATATCTGTCCGTCTATCTATTAATCTATCTATTTGTCTATGTATCTATCTGTCTATATGTCTATCAATCTGTCTATCTATTTATCGATCTATCTGTCTATATATTTAACTATATGATATATTTAATTATAATCATTTCTATTTGTCTATCAATTTATCGATCTTTCTAACTGTATATCTATCTAAATGTCTATCTTTCTATCAGTTTATATGTCTTTTATTTATCTAACTGTCTATTATTCAATCGATCTATCTATCTATCTTAATTTTTATTTATCTATCTTTCAATCTATTAGTCTATTAGTCTATCTGTCTATGTGGTTATCATTTTATCTATCTAACTAACTGTCTATCTATCTGTCTCTCTATATATCTATCTATCTTTAATATCTATCTGTCTATTTATCTATCTATATTTCTATCTATATATCTATTTATCTATTTTTTTATTTATCTAGCAATTTATCAATCAATCAATCTTTCTATCTATATATCTATTTATCTATCTATCTATTTGTTAATGTATCTATCTATCTATTTGTATATTTTTCTATACGTCTTTCTTTTTAATTGTCTACTTGTCTATCCTTCTATCTGACTATTTGTCTACATGTTTTTTTTCTATCTATCTATAATTCTATATTTTTATCTATTTATATATCTATTAATCTTTCTATCTACTTGCCAATCTATCTATTTATCTATCTATCTATATATCTGTTATGTCCATCTATTTATCTATGTGCCTATTTACCTATATGTCTTTCAAATTATATATCTATGTGTATATCTATCTATGCATCTATTTGTGTCTCCATCTATCTACCTATCGACATATCTACATATCTACCTATATACCTATGTGTCTATCTATGTATCTATCTATTTATCTATTTATCTATCTGTCTATATGTCTATGTTTTAATCTATCTCTCAATCAATTTTCCTATCCCACTGTCTATCTATCAATCTACCTATCTATCTACCTATCTGTTTATCTATCTATTTGTCAATATGTCTATTTGTCTTTCTATCTATCTAACTATCTGTCTATCTATCTATGTGTCTTTCTATCTATCTATATATCTATCTTTCTATCTAATTATCTTTTAGTCTATCTAAATATCTCTTTCAATATATTTGTCTATATGTCTATCAGTCTTTTAGTATATCTATCTATTTGTTTATTTATCTATATGTGTATATATATATATATATATATATATATATATATATCTTTCTATCTGTCTATCTGTCTATCTGACTATCTGTCTATTTATCTATCTTTCTATCTCTCTAAATTCTATCAATCTATATGTCTATATATCTATTTGTCTATCTAGCAATCTATCTATTTATAAATGTGTCTATTTGTCTATCTATCTATATGTCTATCTATCTTTATATCTTTGTGTCTATCTATCTTTCAAATTTGTCAATCTATTAATCTATCTCTCTAACTATCTATCTATATATATCTATATCTTTTTATCTATCTTTATATCTGTCTAATTGTATATTTGTGTATCTATTTATCTATCTATCTTCTTATCTTTCTATTTGTCTATCTATCTATTTGTCTATCTATCTATATATCTATTGTCAATCATTATATATATCTATCTGTCTATCTTTCTATATGTCTATCTATCTATCTTTAAATAGGCAATCTATCTATCTTTCAATCAATCTTTCTATTTGTCTATCTATTTATTTGTTTATATCTCTATCTGTCACTATATCTAGCTATCTTTTTGTATATTTGTCTATTCATCTCTCTTTTAATTGGTCTATCTATATATCTATGTATCTATATATCTGTTTATCTATCATTTTGCATATCTCTCTATCTATCTATCTGTGTATCTCTCTATCTATTTGTATATTAGTCTATATATATGTGTCTCGATCAATTATCTATCTTTCTATATATCTATTTATCTATCTATCTAACTATTTCTTTATTTATCTATATATTTATTTGTTGTCTACTTGTCTACATATCTACCTGTCTAATTGACTATATGTCTATCTATCTATATGTCTATATGTCTATCTATCTATATGTCAATTTCTTTATATGTCAATCTATCTTTCTGTCAATATGTCTATTTGTCTATCTCTCTCTATCTGTCTATCTATCTATTTATCTATCTTTCTATTTGTCTATCTATTATTTGTCTATATATCTATCTTTTTACTATCATTTGTCAATATGTCTATCTATCTATCTATCTATTTGTCTATCTGTCTATTTGTCTTTCTAGCTATCTATCTATCTATCTATCTATTCTTCTATTTGTCTATCTCACCATCTATCAATTCTGTCTATCTATCGATCTGTCTATCTATAAATCTATTAATGAATCTATCTTTCTATATGTCTATATTTCTATTTATCTGTCTATCTAACTATCAATCTATTAAATATCTATCTATTCTATCTATCTATTTGTCTACCAATATATGTATCTATAATCCATATATCTATCTATCTTTCTATCAATTTGTCTATCTTAATATCTACTAATCTCTCTATCTAACTATCTGTCAAACTATCTATATTTCTATCTATATATCTACCTGTCTAACTGTCTATTTGTCTATCTCATCATCAATTAATTTATTTATTTATCCATTTTTCAATCGTTCTATTTGTCTATCTATCTGTTAGTCTGTCTATCTTTCTATATGTTTATATGTTTATATATATATATATATATATATATATATATATATATATATATATATATTTTAAATATTTATCTAACTATCTGTCTACCTATTTATCTATCCATCTATTTAACTATCTTTCTATTAATTTATCTATCTTTCTATCTGGAAATCTTTCGATCTGACTATCTATCAATCTGACTATTTATCTGTCTGTCTATCTATCTATATATCTATATTTCTATCTGTCTATCTGTCTATCATTCTTTCCACCTATCTACCTTTATGTTTATTTATCTATCTATCTATCATTCTATATATCTATCTATTTGTCTATTTATCTACTTACCTATATACCTTTATGTCCATCCTTCTTTCTATCTATCATTCTATTAGTCTATATGTCTATTTGGCTATCTATTTATTTATTTATCTTTATATATGTCTATTTATCTTTTTATATATCAATCTATATATCTATCTATCTATCTGTCTGTCTATATCTATATTTATCCATCTATAATAATTACTTACGAATATTTTGCTAGGAATATATTCCCTGCTAATTTGCAAGGGATTAGCTAGGGAATAGCGAGAGTTGTTTGATTTTACATTGAATAACAAATTTGTAATGGATTTGTGATAGATTAGAGACAGAAATTTTCGATTGAAAAATTTCCCTAGCGATTATTGTCTTAGAGTTTGTCACAAAGAATGGCGGAAAATTTAGCAATGCCTTTAGATACAGATTTTTTCTAGCTACTTATCTCGAAAAAAAATCACTCACAAAATCATTCTCTATAAATTTTTTTAAAATTATATATTAAATGCAAGCGATTCATTCTTAATTAATAATTTTTACAAAATAAATACATTTAGCTTGGAATTTTGTCTAGCTATTTATCTAATGATTATTTCTATCATTAATCTATTTTGAATTATTTTCTTTTTTTATATTATTTTTTTTATATTTAATGTAATTTTTTATATTAAAGGTTTGTCATGGTTTATAGATTAGGGTTCTTCGAAAGATGCCTTCTCATATAATAATAAAAATAGAATATTATATATATATAATTACAAAAATATATAAATACGAATAAAATTTATTTTAATAAAGCCTAAATTAACTATATATATAATTATTAAATATTAAAAATATTTACAAAATAATATTTGATTTAATTAAAAAATAAATTTAAATATCTGTATTAATAAAAATATTAAATAATTAATTCTATAATTATAAACAATTTTTAAATTTTTTTGAATTAATAAATGAATATACATAAACATTTGTATTAATAAAAACTTAAAATTATTATTTGTATGATTATAAAAAAATATTTATAAAGAATCTAAAATAATGAATATATTTATATTAATATAACTGTAATAAAACTATTTTTATGATTATAAGAATCTTTTAAAAAATATTTACAAAAAAATTGAATTTTTAAAATAACACTTCAAGTGTTATAAAAAAAATAATCTTCAAGTGTCTATTAAAAGAACACTTCAAGTGTTTTTTAGAGTTTCAATTTTTTATAAAAAAATATTACTAATGATATTTTTTTGTCCTAAAAATACTTAAAATAATTTTTTGCCTTATTAACACATTTGAAAAGTTCTATCAAACTGACCTTAGTTTATTTGAATTCATGTTTTATTTTTGCCCTTACTAAAATTTTTAAGAATTAAACCATTGCATAAGATTTTGATTTTTAGCTTTTGATATTCTATTCTTATTAAAATAATAACTATTTTTTTTATGATCTTCTCATTATAAGTTAATTTAAGATTTTTATAAATTTTAAAATATATCAAATAATATAAAATTTTATGACTATAAATTTATTTCTTATTATATTCATAAAAATATATTGGATTCACAAAAAATTATAACCATAATATATATATATATATATATATTATTTATTTTATAGTTATAAATAAAATACTAAAAGTCGCATGTGCTCACTGTTCATCATAGTTCCTTTCGAGAGAGGAACAATGATGAACATAGTTTCGTGCACCAAGTCGTGAGCAGCTGATGAGCATAAAAACCTAAAACTCATCTAGTATTTTTTTAAGCACTAGGTCATGAGCATAAAAACCTAAAACTCGACTAGGATTTTTCTTGTGCACTAGGTCATGAGCATTGCAAGTTACCACTTCCAGTTTGAAGTAGATAGAAAACTAATTCAGAGGTGAGGATGTGCGCTTTCATAATCTTCAACCCCATTCAATGTCTGTATGTATTAATCAATGATTCCATGCTTGACTATCATAATTTGATATATGATTTGCTACAATTTTTCAACCTGATAGAAGAAATCCCAGAATCCGAACTATTATCATCCTTCAGGATCGCACTCAAATCACTATCTAATAATCTACTCTTAAACTCCTTCTAGTCTATTTCTGGTAAAAGACCCTCCCCCTTGTTGAACAAGCTATTAGTCTCCGTGTTTTCAGCATTAAGAAGTGCCTTCAGTTCCCTAATTTGTTTTATCAAGGCTTCGTGATAATGTTTAAGGGCTTCATAATTGAGCTTTAGTGAGTCATTATTTGCATTCAGGAGGCCATAATCTTTTTCTAAATGCTTGGTTTTCTACCTAGCATGGTGGTTTTAGAACCAAACAACTATTTGTCTTGGATGCAAGCCAAGTTCATGAGCCCATTTTTTTTCCTCTTTGGTTCAAGCTTGTTTTCCACTTCAAAGTTTTTCTTCATTGCCTTCACTTGATCTATTGTTAGCCATCTCTTCTTTCTCTACTCCCATTTCTTAATTCTTCTACGCATCATGTTTCATCAAATTCATCAAAAAAACATTGGTATTCTAAATAGCAAACATGATTGTTACTGTTGTTGTTTCTTTGACTATAAAGATTTCCTTCAACTGTAGATGGGGATATCGAAATGAAAGGACAAAGGGAATTAGAGCTGACAAATCTGATCATAAGTGGATGCAAATAGGGGAGCAGCATGTATAATTTTGAATGCAGGAATGACAAGGCATAACATTTATCTTGCCCCACATGAGTTTTCGTGCACAAAGGCAGACAAGTTCAATGAATGTAATTCAAGAAAAAAAAGATATGTCAGACTTCTGCTCACTCTATGTCCATCTATATTAGAAAAAAAATGGTTCAATGGAGAAAATTTTTGTAGAAAAACCTACTGGAGAATCTGTAGGCTCAGCTATGTCTAGCCCCTAGAGATATTAGTAGGGGGGCATTATTCATGTTATCTATACGTGATAATCACTACCTGGATCTATTTTTACTGCATACAATCCTCACGATCAACTAAACTAATTTTGAAATATTGTTGAATTAGAATAATTTGGTTTACCTTTTATTAATCACCGCCTAATAATTTGTACAAACTAAAAAGATATGCAGACTTCTGTTTGTATGATATATTTTTATGATGATGTAAGTTCAATTCAAGAATTTAAAAACTATTATCTACCATATAATGATTGAAGTTCAACTATGAATGGTGAGCTATTGAAGAACAGCATGCCTTATAAGGTGAAATCATTTGGAAATTCCTTATTAGATAGAGCAGTGGGTCATTATTATTTTTTAATCATCTTGTTACTTACTTTTCTTATTTTATTTCTCATAGATGTGGATTCTTCACAGCCATGGGTATTGTTCCACTATTTGAAGTTATTTCTATGTTGTTATCTCTTTGTGGTACTCATTTGTGGAGCATCATAACTACAAAATCATATACTGGTGCTATGCATCTTTATTTATCCTAGTTGGCATTGACAACGATGAAGTAAGTTCCTATCGCATCAACAAAGTTGTATTTCAAGATGAGCCGGATCAATTTGTTTTGATTTTTTGTTCTTTGTTTTTTTTTTGCAATTAAAAGAGCAAAGATATTAGTGACTAGAATAATAAATGTTGCAGAATGAGCTTGCAATTTTAGAATTCATACATCTATTAGTTGAAACAATGGATCATCATTTTGTGAATGTGGTAGTGTTGAACTGCAACACGATGAACTTATCTGCCTCATCTTTCAATTTTTCACATGAAGTAATTTCATTTAGTTTTTTTTAATTATGATTTCTTAAAAGTCGATGTGAGTTCGACATCATGCACCACAAGAAAAATCCCAGGTAACTAGGGGAAAATCCCTAGAAAATGGGGGTTTTCCATCGCTATAGTAGATATAATAATGGATTAATGATGGAACTTTTCCTAATCTAAAGTGCTTGTCGCAAAAATTAACGAGTACTATATTTCATAGCAAAATTAGCGAGGGAAATTTCTAAAGCAAAATTAGTGAGGAAAAATATTTTTGTAGCTACATTAGTGAGGTAAAATCCCTAGCTATTTTCATTCCAAATTTATTTTCACATTTTTAATTTTTTACATAAAATTTAATTACATATTTTTAATTTTTATATTAAATTTAATAAAAATATAAACTATAAACCAATTTTTATAATTAATAAAAAATAAAATCAATTAATAAAATATTCTGATACAATATGTTACATAGTTAAAACAGAAACATAACAAAACTTTATTACATCTTTTTCTTCATCAATGTATCTAATGACAGTGTATACAGTATAAACTATCTATGAAATTAACGTTGCTTTCATTCCCCCATCTCCTCAAAATATGCATACTACTCTAGCACCTGAGCATGTCCCTCCACGGTCATCTACATTGCTTCCTTTAGTTATAATTTTGCATTTCCTCTACACCTCCAACTCATTCCTTATATCTACAATTTTGCTTTTTGTATCTAGCTGCACTTCCAACATCACTTTTTGTAACCTTGCAATCAGTTGCATGTATGTATACTTGTTCATGTATGTATGGGCTTGTGTGTGTGTCTAAACATGGACACATGTACTTTCATGTAAATATACATACCATCAAAGACAACAGAAGGAAATATTCTAAGGCTTAAAAAACACACATATAGGTCTCTCAGACATGGTAAGTATCATCTAGTTCTTTGTCCTCTGGTACTCCTTGCAGAAAGAGAAAATTGTTACACTTACATATTAAGCATAACATACTATATTTACAAACTAATAAAGAACACAACATAATGTCGCTGATAAGCAGATAGACTAGAGCATACAACACCAACTGCCATTTGCTAGAAATTTCACACAACAAGCTAAACATAAGCTTATTTTTAAATTCCAAACCAATATTTCTCCAAGATTTCCAGTGAACTACCCATCAACATATTCTTCTGTGTTTCCCAGGTTCACGCATCAGTCCAGGGTTAATTATAAGAAAGTTATAAAGTACCAAACAAAAGAGAAATGGAAGTTGAAATGACAACATGCTGCGTGGTATTGAATTTTTTCACACCTGTAGGTTCATATAGAAATCCACTTAAGCAAGGAAACCTAAAAAAACCAAAAAAAATGAGAAAAAAAACTACAATGCACAGGAAAAAAACACAGGGTAGCTCACCTTTGTATTTTATTCCCCACTTGAGTTTTACAATGAGCAACTTCCCAGTCAAGTTGTTAAGAAAAGGCTAGAGATTAATGAGGATGGTCTGCAACATTCACTAATCAAAAAACTAAAGAATGGTGGTTTCATGCATGTATGTATCAGATATTTCTTTATATTTACTTAAAAATGCATAGGCATGTATATATGCAATATATATGCATGCAGCATGAATATAGTATAACTATATGTGTCCAAATACACACACCCGCACACACTATTTTCTTATTATATATATTTCTTTATCTTGTCCATATATTGTACCTTTCTAGTTCAACTGAACCATTGATGCATAGAAATGGTCATTACCAAAAAAATAAAATTTTTGGTTAAGTTGAGAACATGGCACCTAACAAAACATAAGCAATATCACAATCATCGTGCACTATATACAGTATATATGTACTGAGTATAAATACAGTATATATAAGAAGATAGTTATGTACTATATATATGTACATATAATATTGTAGTATATATGTACATATACCGAGTATAAATGTACATATATACTATAGTATATTTGTACATATACACTGTAGTATATATACATATACACTACAATATATATGGATGTCTTATAGATATAGAATAGTAGGTATAGATATAATATAGAATAATAGGTAAAGTATTATCCCGTCACAAAAAATGCACAAAACATCACTATCAACATTAATAAGAAATTCAAATATTATTTGAATTTTTGAAAATATATCTAAAAACTCTTAGAGGAAAACCTGGAAGACAAGCCACGAGCCATGCTAGGCGCATCAAAGTACACATCCTGCCTCCCTGCAACTAGAACTCTCTCCCAGTCCCAAGGCACACAAGGGGGTTGCTCTACCCCGCCAATCCCCACAGCACCATGCTCCCGTGTGGCTTTCCTAGAATGTTTCTTCTCCTTTTTGTGTGCTTGATCCAATGATTTTGTTCATTTAGCTTCATTGTGTTAGTCCATAAACCCTATAGTTTCTATTGTGATATGGTTCTTCTCTTGGTTCGAAGCAAGCCCCATCACTTTGTTGTATGTGAAAACGTAACTACAGAATATTTCATTGTCATACACATCCATGGCTGTAAATAATTTAAACTACACTCCATAAAAACAATATGCACTCTATTAAAACAAAAAACATTCGAAGATATATAAAAATAGTAATTATAGTCATGATCAAACACGAATCTCAATTGATAGTCATACAACTTCAACAATATCTAAAAGATGGCCAGCAATGATGTTTAGAGAGAGAGAGTGTATAAGAATAAAATATTTTAGAAATAATGAAGATAATAATAGCTCAGCCTCTTTTTGATCTAAAATAGATTAGTAAATATGGAACCCATCCATAGGAATGACCATGACAATGGCGGAAGGCTTTGAACCAGAATTTATTCGTGCATCTTACATCAAATTTCTTACAAAGATTCATGATTAGGTTAATCGACAAAACAAAGAAAAAACCATAAAAAAGAAAAATGATGCCACCAAAAAAGTCTCATCCTATTTAGCTACACATAGACAAAAATCAAAAATAGTTTAGAAATAATTCTGATACAAATTCATCCTCATAATTAGTTGGTACATTTGTGCTAGCCTTTCCTGCATAGTTTTGCAGCTGGATCTCAGAATGTTATCTATCATGTCAAGGCCACTAACTATGACTCCATATAGGACATCTACTATTGGATTACATTATTAATTTTTTTCATCTAATCATTCATTTCTTTCATCTCTTCATTCATTTCTTTCATTTGTTGCACTTCTTCCTTCCAATGAGCAATCTTTTCATCCTTCTCTTTTTTCATTTCCTGTATTTTTCCTTAAAATGAGAAATCTACTCATCATTCTCTTTCTTTTGGTCTCCATAATTTCAAAATGTTCATTTGTTTCTAATACATATTGTTCGACCACCTCACCCACCATTACTGTGACAAATGAATTAGAAGCATGACTGCTACAACAAAATGTCACTCCCTTCGAGCTGATGTCATACACTCATTGCTTCTTATGACCTCTTATGATCTCCAAATAGATAGGATCATAGTCAATTGATTAAAGATTCATAGAACCCTCTACTTGTTGAGAAGTATCTCTCACACGTTCCTCCATGAGTTCATGTGAAAAAATAAAAAATAAATACTTTTCTAAATATAAATAAAAAAAATTAATATTTTGGATTCAAAACTACTTTCAAAATTTACTATAGTAATATTAAATTTTATTAATATAATAGATTCTTATAGCAATCAAGTAAGACTTATTATCAACAAACTGACCATCCACTTTCTTCACATGCATCCTCATTAAAATCTCATAAAAATTGGGATCTTGACCCAATTCTCCAGCCTAGAGTTTGTTTTTATAAAGTCAAAAAAATGTGAAAAAATTTAAACAAAATTAATAAAACTATGCACAGATTTGATTTATTTGGACTATTAGGACAACTATTAAATATATAAATATTCGAAACTTTAAATTTGTACTAAATCTCGAGCATGCTCAATGCTCAACTTAGACCCTCTTGTGTGGTGAGGTAATCCTGTACCTAGTCTGGCTACCTCAGTCCATCGATTTTTGCTGGCAATCTCTGATTTTTTTTCTTCACATCTTGCTCCTCTTAATGCTTAAGCTACACAGGCTAGTCATCCTTAATATAAAATCAAGCCTATCATTTATATTCTTCAATTTATGGATAAAATTTGAATACCATCAATAGCTTTGCTCTCCCACAATAATTTTCTCTTTACATCAAATTTGGGTGCCCATGTGCAATGATTCTATATATAGAAAAATCAAAAAAAAAATTATTAATAATAATGACATTATTATTTACCGCTTGAATAATAGCCAACATATTATTATTTTATTTTTTTTTTAAAAAGGCTTTTATCTTTTATTAAAGAAAACATAACCCTCACTTGTAGGTGGAGGAAAACCTTTCAACCTTAGAAGTCTATTTGTAAGACATTACATTTACAGGGCAATTCCCTAGCCCAAAATACAGAGCATTATCCTTATTTAAGTTAACTGTGGCGGAAGCCGCTCTCTTTGTGATTCTTCATAATTATGTAACAGTGAACAGCAGGCAGACTTTCCACACCAGCAGGTATACTCATCTCAGCAGCGAGAGGACACATGGCAGCAACAGAGTGCTCTCTACATAGGTATATGCACTGTGTAAAATTTTTGTTCTCCCATGGCAGCAACAGACTGCGCTTATGGCAGCAACAGACAGCAACAGACTTTCCATAGCTTCTTCTGTATTCTCCCATCATCCTGATTTTTTGTTCAGGCAGGTTTTCAATAAAATATGCTCCTTTATTTGATATTGTCTCTACATCTGTTTGGAGGCAGTTGTAGCAGCAGCAAACAACATCTGGAGGCAGCATATGGGGATAGTGCTGCCCATGTGGTCGGGCCTCTATCTCTCCTCTTCCCCAGTGCGTCTAGGCTCTTCTCTTCACATACTTTCTAAAAGGTTTCCAGCCATCTTCCTTCCTCGTTTATACACTATCGATCCTGTAACAAAACCAAAGAGAAAAAAAAAATGAACGTGCCTACAAGATCTTGACACCCTATTACCCTTATCCTTGATTAAACTTATACAACATAAGACTAAAGCTCCATAGAATTGTCGATTTCTCCTCCTTAACATTCTGCAAGGAAAGTCAGAATACATATTGTCCTGCAAGGAGAGACAAAGTACATACTTTCTAAAGAGAATATCGAATTCTGCCGAAATGCAGAATTAGCACATATTTTTAGATATGCAGAATTAGCACATACTTTTTAAATTACATACATATTATCTTTACACCCTTGCATTTTTAACTAAGCACTATTCTGCCAAATGCAGAATTAACACATCCTGCAATGGGATCTCCTTCATTTATACCCTATTATTCTTCTTAACATCCTACAAGGGAAGTCAAGATACATCTTTTAAGATAGTCACTATTCTGCCGAAAAGCAGAGTTAAGACATTTATAATTCTAATCTATATGCTTCTTTTTTAAATTCAAAATTCTAAATTAAGATTTAAGTTTTATTTTATTTTTAAATATGGCTCAATCTCCACCCTTCCATCCCATTTAATTGTGAGATAGAAATTCTCTACAATGATGAATTCCCGCACAATCCATAAGAAAGTTGAGACTTTGTCATACCTTCGTGGTATGTTTATTTGTTCTAATATATGGAAATCCCATTTTATCTAAACATGCTATTCCCTTTAGTTTATTTGGCATGAATTTTTCGTTATATTCAAGATCTCCTCTGGTGGTGCCTATTTTAGATAGACTGTCCGCTAGATTATTAACTTCTCTATATATATGTATTATTGAGGCCTTCAGTTCGTCCAAAAGACTAAGAATTACTTCTAGGTCCTCTTCATACCTCCATAATATTTTCTTATTGATTACTGTTTCAACTAGTAATTTTGAGTCTACCTGAACTTCAATGTTTTTAAAGTTTAGCTGCTTACATATCTCTAACCCTGATTTTAATGCTCTAATTTCCGATTCTAAAGCCGAGGAAGCTCTACTAGATCTAGTGAAAGCTCTCTGTACTATCCCTGTATGATCTCTTATTACCCTGCCTCCTCCTGGTATTCCAGTGTCCCTGCTAAAACTCCCATCCGTATTAAGTAAGAGTTTGCCAACCGGCAGAGCATTCCAGTGTATACATTTAGCCCATTGCTGTTTTAAGACTTTGTATGTGAGATCCCATTCTTTCTCAAGCTTCTTTTCTTGTTTCATTTCCTGTATTACTATTGATTTTATTATTGATATATTACATATCTCCTTTCTAATATCTTTTATAATTTCTGTTAAATTCATCCTTATATTTTCAAATTTACTTTTGTTTCGAGATTTCCATATGCACCAAATAATTAGATGCGGCAGTTTCTGATTAAGGCATTTCCTGGTGGGGCTTTTCGTGTTTTCTTTTTCCCATTTTTTAACTTTATCTATTAATCCATCATCTATTTTACATATTCTTTTTTCCCCTTCCATCTCTCTCCATATTTCTGCTGCGATGGGTCCATTAGAAAGCAAATGATCAGTTGTTTCAACTGCTTGTGAACAGCATTCGCATCTTGATGCCATGTTTATCCCTTTCTTTTGTATATTTTTATCTACCGGTATAGCATTCATTAAAGCCTTCCATGTGAAGGAGCGCATTTTTTGCGGGATGTTTTCTTGCCATACCCATTTAAATAGAGTTTGAGCCGGTTTTTTCTTTCTGACCAAATCTTTTGCCGACTTGAGGGAAAAGTTTCCTTGTGGTGTTAACGTCCATTTCCAGCCACTCTTCTTTAGTATAGAGTGTTAGTCTACTATCTCTTTTTGTTTTTCCTTTGACTTCCAACTATTCGAAACTTTCTTAGAGTCTTATTCTTATTATCTAAATATTTTACCCGCATATATTTAGCCCAAAGATTATCGCTTTCTTTAAGTCTCCACCAGCTTTTACAGTCCCAGGTAGCTGCCGAGTCCTGGAGGCTCATTAGACCTAATCCTGCTTCCTCTTTCGGATAACAGATACTTTTCCAGTCCTTCCAGTGTAGTTTATTTCTACCTTGTTTTTTACCCCATAAGAAGTTAGCCATTTCTGATTCGAGTTTTTTAATAAATTTTTTAGGGGGATGTATCACTGATAAAATGTGTGTTAGTGTGCTTTGTAATACGTGTGAAAGCAGCGTAATCCTCCCCCCAAATCCCAGGAGCTCTTCTTTCCATCCTGTTATTTTCTTTCTAAGCTTGTCTTGATGGTAAGTTAGATATTCTTCCTTCAACCTCCCCTCATATATCGGACAACCTAGATACATTAATGCCCCTTTAATTTCTGCAAAACCTGTAATATTTTTTATTTTATCTACTAACTTTAATTTTGCATATTTAGCAAGCATGAACTGACATTTACTTTTATTAACCATTTGGCCTGTCTCTTTTTCAAATATTTGAAGAAGATCCTATAAGATTCATTAAAGACTTTATGCTAGCATTAGTAAATATTATAAGGTCATCTGCGTAAGCTAAACAGCCTATTCTGGGTGTATTCCTTGGTTGTCTGAATGACATTATTTTACCTTCAGATATTTTCTTATTCAAGTTTCGTATTAATAGTTCTAAATAGATATCAAAAAGAAGGGGGGATAATGGATCCCCTTGCCTTAAACTTTTATTTGGTTTAAATTCCTCACTTATCTTACCATTTACCAGGACTTTTACCCAAGTACTTGAAATGCATCTATATATTAGATCTATGGTCAGCTCAGAGAAGCCGAACCTTCTTAGCACAAAGCAAAGGGTATCCCATTCCACTCTATCGAAGGCTTTCGATAGATATAGTTTGACCACTAAGTTTTTTCCTCTAGATTTACCTCCTATTTCTTTCATCATTTCTGATGCAAGTTTTATATTTTTAATCATTAATCTATTTTTAACAAAGCCCATTTGTTCATGAGATATTATTGACGGTAAAATTAAGCTTAGCCTATTTTGTAATATTTTTGCCAATATTTTATAAATAGCATTGCATAAAATTATTGGTCTATAATCCTCACATTTCTGTGGTGATTTTTTTTTTGGAATTAATACTATAAAAGATTTTACCCATGATTTTGGGATTTCCACACCTACAAAAAAACTTGCAATTGTAAGGACTAGCTCAGTTTTAATTGTATGCTAGTTTACCTGGAAAAAATAATTGTTCCAACCATCAGGTCCTGCTACACTATCTTTATCAAGACTAAAGTCAGCCTCTTTAACTTCTGGTTCTTCTTGGATCAATTCCATTATTTGGTTTTGAGCTTCCGTGATGGTCGCCCTAATCTCATGTATTAGAGAATGCTTTTATTTCATTGTTTTTACATGAAAGTCATTAAAATTAGACTCTTTTATCGATTCCAAAGCTTTCTTTCATGAGAATGCTTTAGAATCGATCATTTTATTGAAATAATTTTTAATTATAACCGAACACTTGTGAGATAGAATAAAACTATAAAAATAAATAAATAACATTGAAATAAGCAAATTAATACTATATAAAAAAAACTATTAAAAGAAACATCATAATTTTTTATTCAACTAACTTAGCACAATCTCAATTACCTCTCATCAACAATCTCAATTACTAACTTAGCACTGAATGCAGAGGAAGACACAACAATTTATGATGTCGATGGTATTGTAAATGGGAGAACTGTCGATGTAAAAGGTGGTGTAGAAATTGATGATGGATCAAAAGTGTGTGCAGGAAGGACAATGGGTGGTGGGCTTATATCTAATAAAGGTGATGGTAAAGGTGTCAAAGATGATGATGATGATGGAGATGGAGATGGTGATTGTGATGTTGAAGTCTGGATATTGTAGGTATGGGATGCTACAAAATTTGCAACACGATGTAAAATACACGATGAATTTCATCCATTTCTACATCCACATCCACCTCCACCACGACCACGTCCTTTAGGTGGCATCAACTATACAAAAAATAAAAACATAGAACAAATAATAGAGATATGATGAACACCCATGCATTTTTGAATAACACACACCAATAGATTTCAAAAAAATATAAAAAGTCTTTGATAGTATAATATAATAAAATAATCATAACAATTTAATAATCGGCATCACTGTCATCTTCCAATGGATCTTTTTTCATTTTGTCTGATTCTGATTGAAGTTCCAACTCATCTTCAGATAGAAATTATTCATCTTCAATTTCTATTAGGCCACAAAGTCACATAAATTTATAGGATCTTCATCTACATGCACAGCCACAATATTCTTAATGTCATCTTATTGGAATGCTGGTGAAATAGCTAAGTTTGCACTTCTTTCTTGAAATGTTGGTACTTTAAAATTTGATCGAGCTTTAATTTTGCAAATCACACACTAGTCTTTCTTATCATGAGATAAACATGGATATGTACAATAATATACTTGAGCAGCTTGAACTACTATAATAAATGACACATATCGATTATATCTACGTTTATGGGTAAAATCAACTAGCTTCTAATCCAAATGAATCTTTGTACCCATATTTCATGTAGGATCAAACCACTCACTCTTTAATAATGTAATCATATTATTTTCAAGTCCAGGATACTCCAACTCAATAACTTATGTGAGTTGACCATGATAATCAATCTCATCTGCACTATAAATTGAGCCTTTAATGTATACACCACTATTCATTATTGCTTTAGAAGAACCGTGCAAAATTGTGTGAAATTTATATCCATTGACAAAATACCCAGGATAGGTTGTCACATATCTAAATGGGCATTTACTTAGATTCTGAATTAAAATATTGGAATTTCTATTTGAAGGATCATTTGCATGTTGCATAAATTATACAAATGATGTTAAAAACTAAAAGATACTAATAAATTAAATAATTGAAAAATTTAAACTTAATAATTCTCACATTGTTTTTGAACCAATTCAAAAATTCTATATCTAGCATGCAATCATCCTCATGGCTGGAAATTGTTGGTTGCATGTTTTTTAATTGCTCAACATAGATACTAAAAAAATATAAACAGAGGAAGAAAAATGTAAATCAATTTTAACTATGATTAAACCTACAACCATTTTGGGTATAGATACTCAATATATGGTGCAACCTTCTAACAATTAAGTAACACGTAGCTCTGGGTTGCTTTGTACTCTTCATTTATCATATATATTTTCTTTGCTCTTCCAAATGCTCTTACAGGGTGCATGTAGATAGATAACTTGTCCACAGAATCATTTTCTAGCAGCACATGACCTTCATCAATTCGAGACACATTTCTATTCTTTGTATTGCCATGATCCTCAAAATAATAAGAATAAAAAGATGATGCTTATTCTACTAAATATGCATTGCAAATTAAGCTTTCAACTTTTTCCTTGTTTCTAACATTCAATTTCAACTTATGAAAATGCTTACAATAAACATGTTAGGTTTCAATTATATTAAATTACAATATTACATTATATATGAAATAATAAAACATAGCTACTTATATGTATTTACCTTTCAAAAGGATAAATCCACCTGTATTGTACTAGCCATGCTATCCTGGCTTCATATGCCAAATGAACCGGAAAATGCTCCACTGAGTCAAAGAAGCTCTGTGGGAATATTTGTTCAAGCTTACAAAAATATGTGGTATGTCATTCTCTAGCCTCACCATGTTATCTATTTTGATTTTGGTTGTAGTAAGCTATTTGAATAACAAATTAAATTCTATAAGGACCTTCCAAACACAAAGGGTAAGTAATTCACGGAATACAATTATTATTAATCTTTGCATAAATACATGATAGTTATGGCTTTTCATTCCAAATAACTTAAGATTCTCATATCCACACATCTACCCATATTTGACACATATACATCATAAAATTTCAAAATTTTTAGCCATTCACATAATATCTTTCTTGCCTGTTATCAAGTGTGTAACAAGCTTTAAGGAATTTTCCTGTTGCCTCGTTCAGTTTAAATTAGGATGCTAACTTTAATGATTCAGCTCATGTCTTGATTTTAAAGTGTCTTTTGTTTTTCAATCTATATTAAGGAAAATGTTTAAAATATTGTCAAACATATTTTTTAAAATATGCATTACATCCAAGTTATTATGAATTAAATTGGACTTCTAATAGGGCATGTCCCAAAATATAGCGCATTTCCTCCATGCAAATATTTTGCATATTGGTCCATTAGTTTCAATTGCATCCTTTTCAGTTAGCTTCTTCATACCTAAACTCTGAATCTTTGCCAAAATATCATCTTCGGAATGAATAGCTTGTGCAACTGTTATCACTAATGTATTTTTTCGAAATGCATTTCTATTTCTGGGAATGAATGATTCATGGGTAGAAAATTATGATGATTATCAAACAATTACTATTTACCAGTGAATTTGAGAGTAAATGCATCAGACTTTTTCATGCAATATGGGCATCCAAATTGTCTTGCAATACTTCAATCAGAGAACATTTAATATGCTGGAAAGTCACTTACTGTCCACATAAGGGCTGCCCGCATAATAAAATTTTTCTTCTTTGAGAATTCATATGTATTCACGGCAACATCCCACATATAATTTAACACTACTATAAGAAGCTATAAGAAAACATCTAGTATGTATTTTAGATTTTTTGGCCCTTGAATCTATATTGTCAAAAAAATATATTGCTCCTTCATACACAACCATGGAGGTAAATTATAAGGTATCACTATCACTGGCCATGTTGAATACAGTTGTCTAGATTGGCCAAATGGCAAAAATCAATCAGTGTAGAGACTTAATCTCACATTTTGACTTTTAGCAGCAAAATCTTGATGTATATGACTAGAATACTTTCAAGAAAGTGAATCTAATGGAAGAAACATCACCCCTTATTCAATCACAAGTTCAGAATGCCACTTCATATCATTTGCTTTAGCATTTGATGCATATAGTCTCTATAATCAAAAAATCAAAGGAAAGTAATACATCTTCTTAAATGCAACTTTCATTTTTTGTCGTATATCTACAACACAAGGTGCCTTCTTAAACCAAAGATGATCACAAAACTTGCAGCTAATAACATTACTTTGATCCCCCCAATATATACATACAACTATTGAAACAATAATCAATTTTTTATAATAGTAGACTCATACCTCATACTAACTTCTTAGTGTTGTAAAAGTTGTTAGTGACCAAATTATTTTCCAAAACAATCTACTTCATTAGTTATATAACCTGATCAAATAATTTCTCAGACATATGATCTTGTAATTTCATGCTCATAAGTCAAGCCACAAATGATAATTACGAATGTATTTTATAGCCATGTCACAACTCATTATCTGTAGCTTTATGTAATTAATAAAATTTCTAAGCTTCAGGTTTTGGTGGTTCATCCATGTAATCCAAATTGAAGTCAGCACCAGTAGCTTCCATGACCATTCTATGGTATGTGTATGATGCTTCTTCACCACATGAAAATAATTCTGTACTCTCATGTTGATCAATGATCAGAGCGATTGTACTTTCCCCATAATAAATCCAAACAAAATTATTTGGTACAAAGCCATATTTAGCCAAATAATATCTTATAGTGTTTACATCACGAAATGGGATATTTTGACACTTCTGGTTCTTACATGGACACTTATTTTTTTCTCCATCCATCAATATTGATTGACTACCAGCAAAGTTGATGAAAGTTTCAAGCCTACTCAAAAAAAGTTGATTCAAAATTCCATTCATAAACCTTTTGTACATCCATTGATGATCTGAACTCATTTTACCTATTTTATTTTCAAAGAATAATGCTTAATTATTATTTCGAATAAAACATTTAATTACTTCAAAATATACTAATAATTAAATAAAATTACTTACAGATGAATATTAAAATATTAAATATTGTGAATATCGAGGTAATACATTTGCAGATTCTTGCTTTAATATATAAAGCATTTTTTAGCATGGTAAAGATTAATAGATATCATGCTATTACTAGATGAATGAAGTAAAATTGTGAATGGACAAGAAAGGAAAGAAAAAATGAAATGAATTGAAAATTTGAAGGAGTAAGCTTCTCACTTCTCAATGAAGATCAAATAGCACAAATTTTACTATGATTCAACACAATCTTTGAATATAAAAATAAATAAAAAAGATTAAATTAATGGAATGGAGATCCAATTCCAAGAACTCTTGGCAAATGAATTAATGAATAATTCAGACATGAATAAAAACATATTTGGAATTGAAAACATATCATACAAAGTATTCAACTAGAAAACATAAATGTGAAGCAAGCTACAATTATAGATCTCTAGCCTTACAAATTTTAACTAATTAGAGATACAAATAATTACAAACATTAACACTATAATTATTTTGTTGAAAACTACAATCAAAAGATAGTTTGGTTAAGAAAACTTACATACACCTCAATTAATACCTAATCAATGAAAAATGGGAAATTATTAATTTCACAAAATTAAAGTTATACCCATCACTTATATACTAGTAATTAATGATTTTAGAACTTGTAATGAATTACTACGAACATCAAGATTAATATTGTGTGCATATGGAGGATCTTCGATCATTTATATTATTGTGATAATAACTTCACTTTACACAATATTATTCTGACACAAATATCTATTATATAATTTCAATGGAAAATACAATACATGGAAATAGTTAAGCTAGAAATAGAATTTTATAATAACAAACAGCAAAATCAAAATACACCCTTAGCAAATGCAAAGGTCTTGTGGACAGTTGCAATAAAAATGTTTAATCTTATTTAATTTTAATTTGAGACTAAAATAAAAATGATAAATTAATATTTTTGTTGTATTCCAAAGCTTTACAATATTTTTTAAATAAGCATATGATAATATTTTAACAACTCTCATTTATTAGTAATAGTGGTTATTGATACTCAAAATTCAATTAGAATAACAAAAACAATGTGTTTTGATGCATTCTGGAGATATACAAATGTATTCCATATATATTTATGATTTATATTTAATTTTGTTTATTAAACATTTTTTTAAAATGTAACAAATTTTTAATATGAATAAATGGGTAAAATTAAAATTCAATGAAGTTCAATGATGCTTGATTTGTTTGTTAATATTCATGCCTCAGTTTTTTTCAATGAATTTAAATGAGCTTGAATATTAATCGATATTTTTTAACATTATTCCACATGATCAATAATATATATATATATATATATATATATATATATCTACACACAAAAAACAATATATATATATATATATATATATATATATATATATATATAATATTTATATATAAAAACTATATAAATAAATAAATAAATAATTATATATATATATATATATTATTATAAACATCAATTAAATGTGTATATATATATATATTGACACATCAAAAACAAAAGGCTCGATACATTGAATCTTGAGAAAAATATGAGCCTCCTTGGAGGTTGTAAGTTCAAACTCCATGAGCTATTAAAATATTGTCAGGATAAGAAATAATGCCGCATTTAGTTATATTTAATTATATAATGTTTTATATATGTATAAATATATATATATATATATATATATATATATAGTTATACACATATAGTTAAACAAAATGTCGTATGTTGTTATACATGTAATTATAAATATAGTTACATGTGGTTATACATGTAGTTACACATATAGTTATACTTATATTTATACATGTAGGTATATTTATCCGTTCATATAATTTTATATATTTATACATATAGTAATCTATAGGTATAGATATAGTAAAATACATTTTTATATACTAATATATAAAAATGCATATTAAATATATGTCGTTAATTATATATTTAAATATAGTTATGTATACGATTTTTATAGTTATACATATAGTCAAAGACAATTATTTATTGTTATATGTTCTTATACCTATAGTATATATAATTAAAAATAGAGTTATATATAGTTAAACATAATGTTGTATATAGATATATTCATACAAATAGTTAAATTAGTTATACATAAATGTATGCAAAATTATAAACAAACAAACACACACACACACACACACACACACACACATATATATATATATATATATATGTATACATAGTTACAAAAATAGTTTTATTTAATTATATAGAGTCTTACATAGTTATACAAATATTTATATATAGTTATAAACATGTAGTTAAACATAATGTTGTATGTCGTTATACATGTAATTATAAATATAGTTACAGGTGGTTATTCATATAGTTACACATATACTTATACTTATATTTAAAATGTAGATATATATATTTTTTCATATAATTTTAAATGTATACATTAAGTTATCTATAGGTATAGATTTAGTAAAATACATTTTATATACAAATATATTAAAATGTATAATAAATATATGTTCTTAATTATATATTTAAATATAGTAATGTATCATATTTTTATAGTTATACATGTAGTCAAAGACAATTATATATAGTTATATGTTCTTATACCTATAGTATATATAGTTAAAATAGAGTTATATATAGATAAACATATAGTTATATATAAATATATTTATTACAAGTAGTTATAAGTAGTTATACATAAATGTATACAATATTATAAACAAATATATAGATTTACATATATTTATATATATGTATAAATAGTTACAAATATAGTTATATTTAATTATATGAAGTGTTACATAGTTATACAAATATTTATATATAGTTATAGACATGTAGTTAAACATAATATTGTATGTTGTTATACATGTAATTATAAATATAATTACATGTGGTTATTTATATAGTTACACATATAGTTATACTTATATTTAACATGTAGGTATATATATTTTTTCATATAATTTTATATATGTATGCATATAGTTATCTATAGGTATAGATATAGTAAAATACATTTTATATACTAATATATAAAAATGTATAATAAATATATGTTCTTAATTATATATTTAAATATAGTTATGTACAATGTTTTTATAGTTATACATGTATTCAAAGACAATTATTTATAGTTATATGTTTTTATACATAATAGTATATATAGTTAAAATATAGTTATATATAGTTAAACATATAGTTATATATAATTATATTCATACGAGCAATTATAAGTAGTTATACATAAATGTATACAATCTTATAAACAAATATATAGATTTACATATATTTATATATATGTATACATAGTTACAAATATAGTTATATTTAATTATATAGAGTGTTACATAGGTATTCAAATATTTATATATAGTTATACACATGTAGTTAAACATAATGTTGTATGTTGTTATACATGTAATTATAATATAGTTATATGTGGTTATACATCTAGTTACACATACAATTATACTTATATTTAAACATGTAGGTATATATAATTTTTCATATAATTTTATATATGTATACATATAGTTATCTATAGGTATAGATATAGTAAAATATATTTTTATATACTAATATATAAAAATATATATTAAATATATGTTAATTATATTTTTAAATATAGTTATGTATAATATTTTTATAGTTATACAAGTGGTTAAAGACAATTATTTATAGTTATATGTTATTATACCTATAGTATATATTGCTAAAAATAGAGTTATATATAGCTAAACATAAAGTTATATATATAGATATATTCATACAAGTAGTTAAAAGTAGTTATACATAATTGTATACAACGTTATAAACAAATATATAAATTTACATATATGTATACATATATGTATACATAGTTACAAATATAGTTATATTTAATTATATATAGTGCAACCTAGTTATACAAATATTTATATATAGTTATACACATATAGTTAAGCATAATGTTGTATGTTGTTTATCATGTAATTATAAATATAGTTATATGTGGTTATATATATAATTACATATATAATTATACTTATATTTATACATGTAGGTATATATATTTTTTCATATAAATTTATAGATTTATACTTATAGTTATGTATAGGTATAGATATATTAAAATATATTTTTATATACTAATATATTAAAATGTATATTAAATATATGTTGTTAATTATATATTTAAATATAGTTATGTATAATGTTTTTTTAGTTATACATATAGTCAAAGACCATTCTTTATAGTTATATGTTCTTATACATATAGTATATATAGTTAAAAATAGAGTTATATATAGTTAAACATATTTTTATATATAGATATATTAATACAAGTAGTTAAAAGTAGTTATACATAAATGTATACAAAGTTATAAACAAATATATATATTTACTTATATGAATACATTTTTAGACAATTTTTTGAAGTGATGTTTAATTTGGAAAAGACACATTTTATGTTGGATGAGATGGTCATGAATCGTGCATCATGGAGATGAACAAGTCTAACATCATTAACCCAATCCACCTGATGGAGAAATCATCATTATAATGTTTTACATGTTTTATGCAAACTAATGTACTCTTTCTATTCATTTTCGTGCATATAATGGATGAATATCATGTGTTCATGGGCTTCTTTTTATGTTTCATTCAACTTTAATTTATAATAAATAATAAAAATAGGATATGAATAATGATTTTTCTTGCTCTCATATTTCATAACACTTTCCTAAGCAAATCTTCCATGGAATAAGTTTACACCTTTGATAATTCTCCTATTTTTTATAGCTTTTACCCTTATGCTCTTTTATGGTTTGAACAACAAGCTGAACAATGACTTCTCTTAACTAACATTTAACTATTTCTTTCTCTAAGAAAATTTCTTTTTTTTTATTTTCTTAAAGTTCTAGTGGTCTGGGTCTTTGATATCATGTTAGAAAGTAAAAATGAAATAATGCGACTTTATTAACCATGATGCGTGAATAAATATAACCTATGAGATTGGAGCACCCTGAACACTATGAGTAGCTCATTGACTGAACTATATACAAGCTAGAATTATATCTCAACAAAAAAACATAATAATATATTATTATTTTTTATCCATGATAACTACTAGGTTAACGCACAATGCTAAAATATTTTCTTTATTCTTATCAAAAAATTGTAGTTGCTAATTGTTGTTTGGACAAGTTATGCATCTCTTATAGATGACTCTACTTTCAAGAATAAATAATAGAAAATTAGTGCAATTCATTGGATATTTTCAAGAGGGAGGCAGTATGCTTGTTTATAAGTTCATGCACAATGGAACATTGAAGGAGCATATTTATGGTAACTCAAATCTTATATAAAGTACACTGATATTTACTGAGGCAGTCATTAATGCATTTAACGTTGATAGGCTAATTCACCAATTGAGAAAGTATCAATTGGATCAAGCGGCTCGAGATTATAGAAGATGCGGCAAAAGGTGTTTTTTAAAGTTATTATCAGAGTTTAATCTATTTTGCAAGCATATGTTGTTAGTGGGTGCATGGTCCAGTGGATAGCGATGCCATGAGATATGGTCCCGCAGATGCTTAGCCATGGTGCATAACTGCATGGAGGTGCACAGTGTGTGTGTGTGTGGTGTAGTGAACTTGCATGTGTGCTTGATGTATAGGACGTGCACCGTGTGAAAATTTGATGCATCCATGGTGTAGTGTGTGCAAAATGTAGCTTGTGCTCATTGGGTTTTTTTATATGTATCAAAGAAAATGATTTTCCATGTAGAATCATGTGAGTAAAAACTATATAGTTTTTATGAAAGTGGCCACTACTTTGGTAGTTCCATAATTATTAGACTACTACAATAAATGTTGAAAGTTAAGTGTGTAATGAAAAAAATAATATTTAATTTATTTATATCTAGCAGAGATTTCTTATTTTCTATTTTATCATAGGAACTCATTGAGAAATCTATTATAGCTGCTTCTAAGCCAGTTAAAGTTTTATGGATCTTCAGATAACTTTTTTGAAGGAAGAAAAGTAGGAAATGAAAGAAGTGAATGATGAGATGAAAGAAATGAAGAATGCAAAGCAATAGTAGATGACCTATATGGAGTCACAACTAGCAGCCTTGACGAGACAGATAGCACACTAAGTTCTAGAAGAGTACCCGCACAAAAAAGCCTAGCACAAATGTACCAGTTAATGATGAGGATGATAATTTAGTTTTAAAAGATTATATACCTATGTTATGTTTTTATTTTAACTATGTAACTATTATATTAGAAAAATTTATTAACTACTTTTACTATTTGTTAATTATAAATAACAGTTTATAGGATATGTTTTTTTCAATTTAATATAAAAGTTAAATATATGTAATCAAAAATCTTTTGTAAAAAAAAAAATTGTTAAAATAGTTTTGGAATGAAAATAGCTAGGGATTTTTCCTTTGCTGATTTAGCTAGCTAATTTTATATATATATTGATTCGAAAATTATTAATTACTACTCTTATATATGATTGAAATTAGCAGAGAAATAAATATAATTAGCAGGGAATTACCGTAGTTCAAAAAGTTGCTAGAAATTTTTTTGTTTTTGCTAACCTTTTGTGAAAAGCACATTAGCTTGGTATAATTTGCATCGTAAATCTATTGTTAATCTATTTTAGTGATGGGATAAGCCCAATTAGCTAGAGAAATTTTCTTTGATATTTGAGAAAAAAGTGTTTATTTATTTTCCTACCTATCTATTTGTCTATCAATCTATCAATGTATCATTCTATTTATCTATCTACTTATCCAACTATCTATCTATATAATTATCTATCTATTTATCTATCTATCTGTCTACCTATTTTTCTATCTATCTATTTATCTATCTATTTGTCTATGTTTGTATCTATCAATCTATCTATATGACTATTTATCAATCTATCTGACTATTTGTCTATCTATCTATATGTCAATTTATCTATCTATCAGTTTATCTGTCTAAATATTGATCTATTAATCTCTCTATATATCTATATGTTTATTTCATATCTATCTATCATTATATCATTTAAATATCTATTTATCTATTTATCTAACTATCTACTTGTCTATCTATCTATGTATTTATCTATCTATATGTTTTTCTATCTATATATATATATATATCGATCTATGTATTTATGTATTTATTTGTCTACATGTTTACCAGTCTACTTTTCTAAAAGTCAACCTATCTATCTATATACCTATCTATCTATCTATATATCTATTTTTTATCTATCTATCTATATATATATATGTCTATTTATCTATCTGTCAATTAATATCTATATTTATTTGTATATCTATCTATCGTTCTATTTGTTTATCTGTCTAATTATCTATTTATTTATCTATCAATCTAACAATCTCTCTATTTGTCTATTAGTATATTTGTCTATCTATCTATGTATCATTCTATATGTCTATCTATCTGTATATATCATTATGTGTCTATTTGTTTATCTATATATCTGTTTATCTATCCATCAATCTATATGTCTATATGACTATATCTATTTATTTATTTATCTATCTATCTTTATGTCTATCTATCTATTTGTTTAATCTATCTATATATTGATATGTCTATTTGTCTACCTATATATCTATCAATCTATCTATCTATCTATTTATATATCTATCTGTCTATCTATCTAACTGTGTATCTATGTCTATATATCTCACTATCTATCAATAAATCTATTTGTCTATCTGTCTGACTATATATCTATTTATTTGTCTATCTATCTATCTTTCAAATTATCGATCTTTACATCTATAGATCTATCTATATGACTATTTTTCAATTTGTCAATCTATCTATTTATCAATCTGTCTATCTATTTATCTATCGGTCAATCAATTTGTTTATCTATCTTCATATCTTTCTCTCTCTATCTTTCTATCTATCTTTATATCTATCTAACTATATACCTATCTATCTATCAATTTGTCTATCTGTATATCTACCAATCTAATTCACTATCGGTCAATCTATATGTCTATTTATGTGCATATCAATCTATTTGTATATTTGTCTATCTATCTAATTTCTATCTATTAATTTATCTATATATCTTTATATATATCTATCTGTTTATGTGGTTATCGATGATTCTGTCTATAATTTTATCTATCAATTTATCTACTTACCTATCTATATATCTTTGTATCTATCTGTCTGTCTATCTATCAATCTATTATTCTATATGTCTATCTATCTATCTATATATCTAATAATTTATCTATTTTATATCTGTCTATCTATCTATCTTTCTATATGTATATCTATGTATCTATATATTTGTCTATCTTTCTATCTGTCTATCTGTTTATTTATTTATCTATCTATCTCTATCTTTATGTATATAAGTCTATCTATCTTTCTATCTATCGATCGATATATCTATATGTATATCTATCTATCTATCTATAATATCTATCTTTCTATTTATTTGTATATATGTCTAGCTATCTATGTCTATCTGTATATCTATCTATTAGTCTTTCTATTTATCTATCTATCTAACTATCTATTTTTCTCTTATTATCTATTTGTCTACCTATCTATCTTGTCTACCTTTCTATTTATTTTTTTGTCTATATGCCTATTATCTATCTGTGAATTTTTAAATCTAACTATATATCTCTCTGCCAATCTATATATTTGTTTATCTTTCTATCTCTTTATCTATTTATCTATCTGTGATTCTATCTTTTATCTATCTATCTGTCTATCTGTATATTTGTCTAGCTATCTATCTTTTTATTAGTCTATTTGACTATCTATCTATCTATCTGTCTCTCAGTCTATTAGTCTATCTATCTATTTGTTTATCTAACTATTTGTCTATCTGTATATCTATCAAAATATCTCTCTATTTATCTATCTGATAATTGTCAACCAATCAACCAAATTATCTATCTCTTTATTTGTCTATCTTTCTAACTATCTAGTTGTCTATGTGTCTATCTGTCAATCTTTCTATCTATATTTCTATCTTTTTATCTAGCTATCTATCCTTCTATCTATCAATATATCTTTCTGTCTCTATACTATCTACTTTCTATCTATTTGCCTATCTATCTTTTTGTCTATATCATTTTCTATCAATCTATATATCTATCATTCTATCAATCTATCTATTTATTCATTTATTAATCTATCTATATATCTTTTTGTCAATCTGTTAATTTGTCAACCTGTTTATCTATCTATCTATCTATATGTATATCAATCTATGTGTCATATGAATATCGGTGTTTCTTTTTATCTACCATACTGTCTATTAGATTATATTTCAATCGGTCTATCTATCTATTTATCAGTATGTCTGTTAATCTATTTGTCTATATATATATATATATATCTGTCTCTCTATTTATTTCACTATTTATCTACTTGCCTATCTGTCTATCTATAAATCTATCAATCTGTCAATCATTCTATCTCTCTATTTATATATCTATGTATTTATGTATCTGTCTATCTATTTATCTATCTTTCTATCACTCTATATGTCTATCTATCTATATGTTTATCTTTCTATATATCTATCTTTCTATCAGTCTATTTTTCTATCTATATATCTATCTATATGTCTTTTTGTATATCTATCTTTTTATCTGTCTGTCTATGTATCTATGTATTTATCCGTCTATCTATGTATCTTTATATTTGTTTATTTGTCAATCAATCTATATGTTTATTTGTTTATATATCTATCTGTCAAAATGTCTATATGTATATATGTCTATATATCTATCTGTCAATATATCTTTCTATCTATATGCCTATCTTTATATCGATCTATCTATCTATTTGTCTATTTATCAATCTATAAATCTATAAATTTATCTATTTGTCTATTTATGTATCTTTCTATATGTATATATATATATATAAATTATCTATCATTCTATCTATTATCTGTCTGTAAATCTCTCTATATGTATATATATCTATAAATTATATGTATTTCTATTTATTGGTCTATTTCTATATCTGTCTATGATCTATCATTCTATATGTCTATCTATATATTGATCTATGTATCTATTTGTCTACTTATCTACTTGTCTACAAGTCAACCTATCTATCTATATACCTATCTATCTATCTGACTTTCTGTGTCTATATATATATATCTGTCTATTTATCTATATGTCAAATAATATCTATATTTATTTGTATATCTATCAATCAATCAATCAATCAATCAATCAATCTGCCTTTCTGCCTATTTATCTATTTATTTACCTATCAATCTAATAATATGTCTATTGTCTATTAGTGTATTTGTTTATCTATCTATCAGTCTATCTATATATTGTCTATCTATCTATTGTCTATCCATCTATTGTCTATATATCTATATATATCATTATGTGTCTATTTGTATATTTATATATATGTCTATCTATCTATTAGTCTATATATCTATATGACTATCTGTCTATTTGTTTATCTATCTATCTATCTTTATATTCATCTATCTATTTGTATAATATGTCTATCAATATATCAGTCTACTTATCTATCAATATATCTATCTATCAATCAATCAATATATATATATATATATCTGTCTATTTATCTATCCATCTATATGTCAATCTATCTCACTATCTATCAATAAATCTATCTGTCTATCGGTATGTTTATCTACCTATTTATCTATCTATCTATCTTTCTTTCAAATTCTAAATCTTTCAATCTACTAATCTATCTATAGGACTATATGTCAATTTGTCAATTTATCAATCTATCTATTAGTCTATCTATATGACTATCTATCAATTTGTCAATCTATCAACCTATCTATCAGTATATCAATCTATATATTTATCTATCAATCGATTTGTCTCTCTATCTATCTTTATATCTTTATATCTATCTATATATCCGTCTGTCTGTATGTTTGTATGTCTATCAATCTATTATTTTATATGTCTATCTATCTATATATCTAATTATTTATCTATATGTCTATCTATTTCTCTATATATCTGTCTATCTATCTATCTTTCTATGTGTCTAACTATGTATTTATATATTTTTCTATCTTTATATCTATTTAGCTGTTTATCTATCTATCTGTCTATCTATCTCTATCTTTATGTCTATAAGTCTATCTGTCTTTCTATCTATCTATAAATCTATCAATCTATATATATATATATATATATCTATCTATAATATCTATCTTTCTATTTATTTATATATATGTCTATCTATCTATATGTTTATCTGTATATCTGTCTATCAGTATATCTATTTATCTCCCTTTCTATCTATCTAGTTTTCTATCTATCTTTCTACCTATCTTACTTTTTTAACTATCTATTTTTCTTTCTGTCCATATGTCTATTAACTAATCTGTGAATTTTTAAATTTATCTATCAATCTCTCTGCCTATCTATATATCTGTCTATATGTCTATCTCTTTATCTATTTATCTATCTCTGATTCTATCTTATATCTATTTATCTAACTATCTATCTATCTATATATTTTTCTATCTGTCTATCTTTTTATCAGATTATTTGACTATCTATCTATCACTCTATCTATTTGTCTACCTATCTAACTGTCTATCTGACTATATGTCTATCTGACGATCTGTCTATCTATCTATCTATCTATCGATATGTCAATCAATCTATATGTTTATTTTTTACTTATCTTTCTATTTTTCTATTTGTCAATATGTCTATATGTATATCTGTCTATATATCAATCTGTCTATATGTCTATCTTTATATCTATCTATCTATCTATTTGTCTATCTGTCAATCTATAAATTTGTCTATTTATGTATCTCTCTATATCTATATATATCTATAAATTATCTATCTATATATCAATCTATCTGTATATGTGTCTATCTGTCTATCTATCAGTATATCTATCAGTCTATCTATCTGTCTTTCTATCCTTCTATCACTCAAACTATGTGTCTATCTATTTATTATTATATCATTCTGTTTATCTATCTTTCTGTCTTTCTATCAATATATATATATATATTTATTTATTTATATATATATATATATATATATATTTCTTTCTATCTTTATTTATGTCTATCTATCTACCTATTTATATGTCTATCTATCAATCTATCAGATCATTTATCTTTTTATTTTCTATCTTTCTTTCTTATTATCAATCAATTTGTCTCTTTATCTATCGATCTATCTATTTATCTATCTGTCTATCTATATATCTTTCTATCAGTGTATCTATCTATTTATTTGTTTTACTTTCTATCTGTCTATAATTCTATTTGTCTATCTATCTATATAATCAACTTACCTATCTATCTATCTTTCTATCTATCTAATTATCTATTTGTCTGCCTATCTATCTATCTATTTATCTGTCTATCTGTCTATCTATCTTTTTATCTATTTATTTATCTATCTGTCTACTAGTCTATCTGTCTATCTATCTATATCTATTTGACTATATATTTATCTATTAGTATATCTATTTATGTATTTATCTTTCTATCTACATGTATACTTGTCTATTTGTCTATCTATTTATCTATCTATCTATCTATCTAACTATCAATCTATTTGTCAATCTATGTATCTGTCTATTAGCCTATCTGCCTATCTTTTTATCTGTCTATTTATCTATCTGTATATCTACATATCTATTGATCGATCTATTTATCTATCTATTAGTCTATTTGTCTATCTGTCTGTCTATCTAACTATCTATGTATGTATCTATCTATCTATCATTCTATCTATCTATCTATCTATCTATCTATCTATGTGTCTATCTATCTGCATCTATCTTTCTATCTATCAATGCGTCTATGTGTCTATCTATCTAGTTTTATATCTATGTATCTATCTATCAATCTACCTATCTACATATCTATTTATCTATCTATAATATCTGTCTATCTTTCTATCTGTCTGTCTATCTATTTATTTGTCTATCAATCAATCAATCATTCAATCAATCTAATAAACTATCTATATATCTATCTATCTAATGATCTATTTATCTAACTATCAATCAATCAATCAATCAATCAATCTTTCTTTCTATTTATTTATCTAACATTATATCTATATTTCTACCGATCTACCAATATACCTATCTATCAATATATCTACATATCTATCTATCTACTTAACTATTTGTCTATATGTCTATCTATCTATCTATCTAAATTTCTATCTATCTAATTCTTAATATATCTATATGACTATTTATATATCTGTCTGTCTATTTATCTACTATTCTAACTATCTAACTATCTATCAATTTATCTATTTATCTATTCATCTGTCAACCAATTTATCTATTTATCTATCAATCAATTTGTAAATCTTTCTATCTATCAATCTGTCTATTTGACTATCTGTTAATCTATCTATCTATCTATCATTACTTCTATATATCTATTGATCTATATGACTATCTATCTATCTATCATTCTTTCTATCTATTTATCTATCTATCTATCTGTCCATATTTTAATTGTCTCTATGTATATATGTTTATCTATCTATATTCTATCTATTTATCTATACCTATATGCCTATGAATCAATCAATTAATCAATTTATCTATCTGTCTATTTGTTTATCAGACAGTCTATTTATCTATCTATCATTGTATCAATCTATATAAATATTAGTCTATATGACTATATATTTACCTATTTGTTTATCTATCTATCTATCTATTTGTCTATTGGTCTATCTATCTATCTATATATCTATCTATCTTACTATGTATATATCTATCTATCTATATGTCTATTAGTTTTTTTGTCTATCTATCTTTTTATCAATTTTTCTATCTATTAATCTATCTATCTTTCTGTCTATCAATCTATCGATTTATCTGTCTATCTGTATATCGATATATATATATTAATTTTCCTATCTTTCTATATATTGGCATATCTACCATTCTATGTATCTATCTATGTATCTTTCAATAGAAGTAACTATCTATCAGTCTATCTATCTATATGTGAATTTGGCAATCTATATTTATGTCTATATGTTGATCTATCTATCAGTTTATTAGTCTATTAGTCTACATGCCTATCTATCTTCCTTTCTATCTATCTTTCTATCTACCTATCTTTCTATCTATCTATTTGTCTATTTCTCAAGCTGTCAATCTGTCAATCTGTCAATTTATAAATTTGTTTATCGATCTATCTATCTATCTAACTGTCTATATTTCTATTATCTATCTATCTATCTAACTATCTATCTATTTATATACTTTTCTATCTATCTAGCGGTCTATCTTTCTATCTGTCTATCTATCTATATGTTTTTCTGTCTATTTGTTATATGTCTATCTATCTATATATCTATCTACCTACATATCTACCTATCTATCTACGATTCTATCTACCTATCTATATATCTATCAATCTATATGTCTAACTATCTATTAATTTATTAGTCTGTCTATCTATCAATTTGTCTATCTTTTATTTGTCAATCTATATATCTGACTATCGATAAACCTGTCTATATATCTATATGTTTATATATCTTTCTATCTATCTGTATAAGTTTCTTTTAGTCTATTGTTTATCTATCTATCTTTCATCTATCTATCTGTCTATCTATCTATATGTTTATTAATGTATCTTTCCATCATTCTATCATTATATATATCTATTTATCTATCTATCTGTCTATTTATCTCTCTATCAATCTAATCATATGTCAATCTATCTTTCAGTTTATCTTTTTATATATCTATCTTTCTATCTATCAAACTATCTATCAAACTTAATAACTATCTATCTATCTATCAACATATCTATCTACCTATCTATATGTTTATCTATCTATTTGTCTATATGTATATTTTTATATATATCTATCATTCTATCTATATATCTTTATATTTGTCTATATGCCTATCTATCTATCTAATCTATAATATCTGTCTATTTGTCTAATTGTCTATCTGTCTACTTATCTATTTATCTATCAATCAAATAACCAATCTTTATATATATATATATATATCTATCTATCTATCAATTTATCTATGTTTTTATCTATCATCTATCTATCTACTATTTATCAATCTCTCTTTTATTTATCAATTTATCTATTTGTTTATTTGTCTATTTATCTATATAACTATCTTTCTTTCCATTTAACTATCTATCTATCTGTCTATCTTTCTATCTGTCTTTCTGTGTATTTCTTTATATGTCTATCTATCTATCATTGTATCCATCTATCTATTTATTTATCAATCTATCTACTTGCCTATCTATCTATCTATGTATATTTATATCCGCCTAAAATCTATATATCTATTTATCTAACTATCTATATATTTGTATACATATCTTTCTATCTATTTATCTACTTATCTATCTATCTATAAATAAATCTATCTATGTATCTAACTAACTACCTATCAATCTGTCTACCTATCTATATAATTATCTTTTTGCAAATCTTTATATATGTCTATTTATCTATCTATATTTCTATCTCTCTATCAGTCTATCTATCTGTCTGTCTAAATGTTTATCTATAAATATGTCTATCTATCTAATTGTATATCTATCTATCTTTTTATTTATCTGGCTATCTATAATTTACTCTATCTAATTGTATATCTATCTATTTGTATATATGTCTATTTGTATATCTTCCTATTTGTAAGATTTTTCTATCTGTCTATCTATCTATTTGTAATATCTATCTATCTGTCTATATATCTATCTATCTATATATCTATCTCTTTGTCTATTAATCTATCAATCAATCTATAAATAAATCTATCAATCAATCAACAACGTTAACTATCCATCTGTCTATCTATATATCTTTCTAATTATCATTTTATATATTTAGTTATCAATCAATCAATCTATCTATCTATATATTTATCTATCTATCTACCTATCTACCTACCTACCTATCTATCTACCTACATATCTAGCTATCTATTTATCTACTTTTCTATATATATATATATATATATATCAATCTATCTATCAATTTGTCTTCTTATTTATATGTCTATCTTTCAATCTGTCAATCTAACTTTCTAACTATATGTCAATCTATCTATCTATCTCTATGTCTATTTATCTATCTATCTATATGTCTATTTATCTATTTTCTATCTTTTTAAATATATATATATATATATATATATATATATATATATCTATATATTTATCTATCTATCTGACTATAATTCTATCATTTTATTTTTCTATCTTTTTGTTTATATATTTATCGACTTGTTTATATATCTATCTATCTAAATATCTATCTATTTGTCTATCTATCTATCTATCTATCTATAAATCAATCTTTCTATCTATAAATGAGTATATCTATTTATCAATCTATTTTTCTATATGTCAATTTGTCTATTTGTGTATATGTCTATATGTATATCTATCTATCTTTCTATCTGTATAACTATCTATCTATCTATATGTCTATCTAACTATCTATCTAACAGTCTATCTGTCTATTTGTCTATATGTCTATCTATCTGTCTATCTATCGAATGGTCTATATGTCTATCTGTATTTATATCTACCTATCTTTATATATATCTCTCTATCTGTCTATCTATCAATCTATCTATGTTCTATCTTACAATCTTTTTATTTGTTTATCTATCTATATATCAGCTATTAGTCTATTAGAATATCTGTCTTTCTATCTATCTTTTTATCTGTCTATATGACTATGTTTTTATCTATCTATATATTTATATATTTGTCTATTTGTTTATCTATCAATCTCTCTATTTGTATATATGTCTAGTTATCTATCTTTCTTTCTATCTGTCTATCTATCTATCTATCTATCTATTTGTATATCTATCTATCAGTCTATTTATCTATCTATCTATCTCTCTGTATCTCAATCAATAAATCTTTCTATCTATTTATCTATCTATATATCTATTTAGACATCTATCTATCTCACTATCTATCTAATTATCCATATATTTTTTTATCTATCTATTTATCTTTCTAACTTTTTATCTATATTATAATTTCTCTAGTTATCTATCTATTTATCTACCTATTTATCTATCTTTCTAATTTCTATCAACTTGTTATCTTTTTATGTGTCAATTGATCTATCTAACAATATGTAAATCTGTCTATTTATCTATCTAGTTATCATATTGTCTATTTATTTATTTCTCTATATGTTTATCTTTCTATCCATAAAGCTATCTATCTATTTGTCTATCTTTTTATTTATCTATCTATCTATTTCTTTTTCTATATATATGTCTATCATTCTATCAACTTTATCTTTTTTATCAATCTATACACATGACTATCTATCTATCTTTGTATCTATCATTATATATACATATCTATCAATATATTTTTCAATCTATCTATCTATATAACTATCTATCTACCAATAAATCAATCTATATATCAATCTATCTAAATATCTATTTGTCTACTTTTCGATCTATCTATCTATTTGTCAATCTATATATCTATCAATCTATATGTCAATATGTCTATTTGTCTATATGTTTATCTATCAATATGATTATCGGTCAATCAATCTATCTATCTATCTATCTATCAATATGACTAGCTTTCTATCTTTCTATCTTTCTATCGATCTATTTATCTATGTATCTATATATATATATATATATATATCTGTCTATCTATCTATATATCTATCTTTATATGTCTATTTGTTATATCTATCTTTCTATCTATCTGACTATCTATCGATTTGTCTATATGTCTATCTGTCTATCTATCTATCTGGCTTTCAATATGTTGATCAATCTATCAATGAATTAACCAATCTAACTATCTATCTATATATCTATTTATCTATTTATATTTTTAATTATATATTTTTCTATCCATTAATCAAACAAAATATTTATCTATCTGATATTTTTATCTATATCTATCTACATACCATCTACGTATCTATCTTTCTATCAATCTGCCTATCTATCTATCTATTAACTTAAATATCTATCTATCTATCATTTTGTCAAGCTTTCTATCTATTGATCAATATTTTTGACTTGCTATTTATCTATCTATAAGCTTATCTATATATTTATCTATATGTCCATCTATATATTTATATATGGTCTATCTGTCAATCTATCTTTCTGTTTATATGTATATCTATCTATATGTTTATCTATCGATATGTTTATCTATTTATCTATCTATCATTCTATCTATTTAACACTATGTTTATCTATGTATTTGCTTGCCAATCTATATATATATATATATATATCTACCTAAATATCTATCTATCTGTCTATCTGTCTATCTATCTTTAGTCTTATCTGTTTGTCTATCTATCTATCTGTCTATATATAAATATTTAAATAAATAAATATATAAATATAAAAATAAATACACACACACACATATAGATATATATATATATATATATATATATATATATATATATATATATATATATATATATCAATCTATGTGTCTATAAGTCTATCTTTCTTTCGATCTATCTGACTTTCTGTCTAACTGATATCTATCTGTTTATCTATCTATTTGCCTATCTATCTATCTTTCTATCTGTCTATTTGTAGATCTATCTTTCTTTCTATCTGTCAATCTTCTCTCTATCAATTTATCAGTCTTTTAGTCTATTAGTCTATCTATTTATTTTTCAATTTGTCTATCAGTCTATATGTCTATCTATATATCTATCTATCTGGCTATCTATCTATTTATATATCTATCGATCAATATGTCTATCTGTATATCTGTCAATTTATCTATTTGTCTATCTATCTATTTATCGATCTTTATATCTAAATATCAATCTATCTAACTAACTATCTATCTATCTATTTGTCTATCTATTTATCTATATATCTATCTATCTATTTATATATCTATATATCTTTTTATCTATCTATCTAATTATCTAAATATTTATCTATCTATCTATTAGTCTATTTATCTATCTAATAATTTATCTTTTTATCTATCTATCTGTCTACCAATTTACCTGTCTTAACTATCAATTGGTCTATCTTTTTATCTCTCAATCTATATATCAAACTATCTGTCAATCTGTCTATATAATTATCTAACTATTTGTATATTTGTCTATATGTCTATTATTTCTATGTGAATATCTATCTATCAGTTTATATTTCTATATGTCTATTTTTTATCTATCCATCTATCAATCAATCAATCAATTTATGTATCTTTTTGTCTATCAATCTGTCTATTTATCTATATATTTATCTATCTGTTTATTTGTCTATTTGTCTATATGCTCATTATTCTATCCATCTATCTAAATATCTATCTTTCTTTCTTTCTATCTGCCTATCTATCTATTTCTTTATCTATCTTTCGGTCTATCATTCTATCTATCTATCTATCTATTAATTAATCTATCTACTTGCCTATCTGTCTATCTATATATGTATCTTTATATCTACCAAACTATTTGTATATCTATTTATCTAAATATCTAGGGATCTTTTTATCTATCTATATATCTATTAATCTATCAATCTATCAATCTATCTAACTATATATCTATATTAATATCTACCTATCTGTCTATTGAGATATCTATATATCTAACTTGTTGTTAATCAATATATCAATCAATCAATCTATCTCTCTATCTATCTATATGTTTATCTATAAATATGTCAATCTGTCTAATGGTCTATTAACTATCTTTCTATCTAACTATCTATCTATCTAACTATTTATCTTTCCGTTTATCATATTACCCATCTATCTATCTATTTATTTATCTATCTGTATATTTTTTTATTTGTAATATTTGTCTACCTGCCTATCTATCTATTTGTAATATTTGTTTATATGTCTATCTATCTAAATTTCTTTCTATCCATATATCTATCGATCAATCTATCAAACAAACTATGAATAAATCTATCAATCAATCAACAAAACTAACTATATATCTGTCTATCTTTATATCTATCTATTTATAAGCCTATCTTTATATGTATATAATTATCTATTTATATATCTATCTAACTATCTATATATTTCTATATCTATCTATTTATCTATTTATTTATCTATCTATCTACCTATCAACTAACCTATCTACCTACCTACCTACCTATCTATCTACTTATATATGAATCTATCTATCTATCATTTTGTCAATCTTTCTATATTTCAATCTATCTTTCTGACTTTCTATCAATCTATCTATCTATATTTTTATCAATCTATCTTTCTATATGTCTATTTTCTATATATCAATTTGTCTATCTTTCAATCTCTCTAACTATTTTTTTTATATGTCTATCAATATATATTATTATCTATCTTTCTGACATTCATTCTATCATTATATTTGACTATCTATCTGCTTGTCTATTTATCTAATTGTCTATATATATATATATATATATTAATATCTATCTATCTATCAGGCTATCAATTTATTAATCTATCTATCAATTTATTTATCTATCTATCTGACTATTTGTCTATCTATCTATCTATCTATCTAATGGTCTATCTGCATTTCTACATATATATCTCCTTATTTATCTTTCTAACTATCTATTTGTCTATCTATCTATCTATCATTTTGTGTATCTATCCATTAGTCTATATGTCTTTCTATTTATCTATCTATTTGTCTATCTGTCATCTATCAATCTGTCTATGTATTTATCTTATATCTTTTGATCTTTCTATCTGTATATATATTTATCTATTAGCTATTAGTCTATTAATCTATCTATCTATTTGTCTATCTCTCTATCAGTCTATTTTACTACTTGTCTATCTATCTTTATATCTATCTTATTATATTTTTGTATATCTATTTATATATATATTTTTCTATATATATATATGTCTATCAATATATCTTTCTATCTATCTAATTATATTTATATTTATCTAACTACCTATCTATTTATGTATCTATCTCTCTATCTATGTTATAATTTATGTATTTATCTGTCTTTTTATCTACATATTTATATATCTATCTATCTATCAATTTATCATCTTTTTTTCTTTAAATCTATCAAATTATCCGTCGAATAGTCTATGTAATTATCTATTTATCTATTTTTCTATTTGTCTATTTATCTATATGTCTATCTTTCTATCTGTTTAACAATTAATATATATGTCTAATTTTCTATCTAGCAATCTTTCTATTTATTTTTCTAGCTATCTGTTTATCATTCTATCTATCTATCTTTCTATTTATCAATCTATATACTTTCATATCTATCTATCTTTCTAACATTATTTTTATTTGTCTATCTATCTATATATTTATTTATCAATATATCTATTTATCTATATATATATATATATATATATATATATATATATCTATCAATCAATCAATTAATATATATATATATATATATATATATATATATATATATATATATATCTCTCTCTCTCTCTATCTATTTACCTATCTATCTTTCTTTATATCTATCTATCTATTTATCAATCTATATATCTTTATATTTGTCTATCTGTCTATATGTCTATCTATCTATATATTTATTTATCAATATTTATATCTATCTATATATATATCTATCTGTCTGTCTATCTGTCTATCTATCTATCTATCTGTCTATCTATCTATCTATCTATATGTCTAACTGTTTGTCTATATATCTATCTGTCTACTTTTTTATTTATCTATCTTTATATATGTCTATTTGTTATATCTGTCTATCTGTATATCTATCTATTTGTAATATCTTTTAATCTATTTACCAATCTATCTATCTGATTTCTATCTATTTGTGTATTTGTCTATCTGTCTATCTATCTATCTATGAATCTATCAATCAATCTATCAATGAATTAACTAATCTATCTATCTATTTATCTATCTCTCTATATATCTATCTATCTTTCTATCTATTTAATTATCTATTTTTTATTTATATATCTATCAATCAATCTATCTATCTATATATTTATTTATCTATCTATCTATCGACCTAGCTACCTATCAATCTATTTATCCTTCTATCTATCTATATATCTATCTATCTCTCTATCTATCTACATACATATCTCTCTATCTATCTATCTAATTATTTATCTATCTATATATCTATTTATCATTTTAACGAGCATTCTATCTATTGATCTATCTTTGTGACTATCTGCTAATATATTTATCTTTCTATATGTCAATATATATATCTATCCATATGTCTATCTATCTATTTGTTTATTTAAATTTGTCTATCTTACTTTCATTTTATATGTCTATTTATCTATATGTTTATCTATCTATATGTTGATCATTTTATCATTTTATCTATCTATCTATCATGTGTTTATCTATTTATCTACTTTCATTTCTATGTATCTATCTAACTTAATATCTATCTATATATTTTTTGTCTTTCATTAATACCTGTCTATCTATCTATCCGTTTATCTATCAATCATTATATCAATCTATCTATCTATCTATATGTCTATCTATCTATCTATATGTCTCTCCAGAAGTCTATTTGTCTAAAAATCTATCTGCCTCTCTATATATTTGTTTATCTGTCTATCTATTTATCTTTCTATATGTCTATCTTTTTATCTATCGATCTTTGTATCTATATATCTATCTACCATCAGTCTATTAGTCCATCAGTATATCAATCTATATGTCAATTTGTTAATCAATCTCTATGTCTACCTGACTATTTTTCTATCTATTTGTCTGTCTATCTATCTATTTGTATATTTATTTATCTATTTATCTCTTTATCTATCTTTATTTCTATATATATATATATATATCTATCTATATATCAATCTATCAATCTATCTATTTATTTATTTATCTATATATCTATATATCTATCTATTTATCTATCTTTTTATCTATCTTTTTATAAATTGATATATCTATTTTTCTATCTATCTAATTATCTATATATTTATTTATCTATCAATCTATTTATCTATCTATCAATCTATTTATCTATCTATCTAATAATTTATCTATTTATCTATCTATCTATCAATTTGTCTATCTTTTTATCTTTCTCTCTATCAATCTAACAATCTATCAATTTATTTATATAACTATCTATCTATTTGTCTATTTTCATGTATCTCTTTTTTTATCTGACTATCTATCTTTCTCGCTATCTATCTTTCTATCTTTCTATTTCTTTATCTATCTATCATTCTATCAATCTATTTATCAATCTTTCTACTTGCCTATTTATCTATATAACTATATATCAATCAATCTATCTATCTATCTATTTATCTATCTATCTAACTATCTGTCTATCTACATATCTATTTTTCTATCTATCTATCTATTCGTCAATCTATATATTTGTCTATCTATTTATCTAACTATTAATATATCTATCTATATGTATATCTATTAATATACCTATTTGTCTATCTATTTGTTTGTCTATCTATCTAACAATCTATCTTTTTATTTTTCTATATATCTTTCTGTCTATCTATTAGTCTATCAAAGTATCTAGCTATCTTTAGATCTATCTATTTAGTTATCGATTTATCTATCAATAAATCTCTCTATTTGTAATATCTGTCAATTTGTAATATCTGTCAATTTGTAATATCTGTCAATTTGTAATATTTGTCTATATGTCGTTCTCTCTATCTCTCTATTTGTCTATTTGTGTATTTGATGATCAATCTATCAATCAATATATCAATCTACCTATCAATCAAACAACCAATCTAACTATATATCTGTCTATCCATATATCTGTCTATCTATCTATCTAATTATCCATTTATCAATCAATCAATCAATAAATTTATCGATCAATATATTTATCAAACTATCTATCGCTCTATCTACCTATCTTCCTATCTATCTTTCTATCTAACTACCTATCTATTTATCAATCTATCTACTTACCTTTCTATCTATCTATGTATTTATATATCTATCTATTGATATGTATACTTATTTATCTGTCTACCTATCTCCCAAATTATTTATATTTATATCTATCAATCTATCAATCTATCAATCTATTTATCTATCTGGATATCTATATATCTATTTTGGTATCTATCTGTATATCTATCTATTTATCTATATTTTATCTATCTCTCTGTCGATCTTTTTATTTGTCTATCTATGTATATGTTTATCTATCTATCTATCTATCATTCTATCTTTCTATCTATCTATCTATCTGTTTATTTATTTATCAACTTGCCATTATTTCTATCTTTTTAAATATTTATCTTTGTATTTGCCAATCTGTTTATCTATTTGTCTTTCTGTTTATCTTTTTAAATATCTACTTGTCAATCTGTCTATCTACTTGTCAATCAGTTTGTCTATCAATCTATCCATCTATCTATCTGTCTATTAATCTGTTTATCTACACACACACACACACACACACATATATATATATATATATATATATATATATATATCTGTCTATCTTTTAATATGACTATTTATTTATCTGTCTATCTTTTTATATGTCTATCTGTCTATCTATCTATCAGTATATCTTTCTCTCTATCTATCAGTCTATCTATTTATTTCTCTATTTGCCTATATATCTATCTATTTATCTATATGTCTATGTGTCTATCAATCTATCAATAAATCAATTAATCAATCTATCTGTCTATCTATCTATCTATCTATTTGTCTATATGTCTATCTATTTATCTGTATATCTATCTATCTATCTATATGTTTATCTATCTATCTATATATCCGTCTGTCTATCTTTCTATCTATCAGTCTATCTTTCTATTTTTATATTTTTCTATCTATCTATGTTTCTATCTGTTTACCTATCCATCTTTCTATCTGTTGATCTTTCTATTTATCTATCCATCTATCTATTAGTTTATTAGTCTATCTATCTATCTATCTATATGTCTATCTATTTATCTAACTTTCTATTTGTATATCTATCTATCTGTTTGTCTATCTATATATATGTCTATTTATCTCTATCTCTATCTGTCTGTCTATCTAAGTATCTATCTATCTATCTATCTATCATTCTATATATCTTTCTATCATTCAATTTGATTATTTGTCTATATATATAAATATAGATATGTCTGTTTATCTATTTGTCTATCTATCTATTTATTTATATTTCTATCTATCAATTTGTCAATCTTTCTACCTTTCAATCTATCTATTTAATATATATTATTCTATCTATCTATGTATCCATCTATTTATCTATCTATCTATTTATTTGTCTATCTATATGTTTATCTGTCTAACTATTTATCTGTCTATTTGTCTATCTGTCTATTTGTCTATCTCTCTATTTGACTATCTTTTATCTGTCTATCTATCTATTTATTTGTCTATCATTCTATCAATATATTTTTCTATCTAATTTTCTATCTATTTTTTTATCTATTTATCTATCTATATATTTATATATCTATCTACTTGCCTATCTATCTATTTTTATCTATTTATTTATCTTACTTTCTATATGCATATCTATCCATCTTCCTTTCTATCTACATATCTATCTTTCTTTCTTTCAAACTATATATGTATGTCTATTTATCTATCAATCTATATGTTAATCTATCTATCTTTTTATCTATTTGTCTACCTGTTTATCTATCTATCTATCATTCTATCGTTTTATCTATCTATATATCCATCTATCAATATGTCTATTTGTCTATATGTATATCTCTTTATCTCACTATCTATCTATTTGTCTATCTATCTATTTATCTAACTTTGTATCTATCTATTTGTCTATCTATATATCTATCTATTTGTATATCTATCTAGTTGTAAAATCTATATATCTTTTTATCTATTTATTTGTCTTTTTATCTATCTCTCTATCAATCTATTAATCAAGCAATCTAACTATCTATCTTTCTATTTATTTATCTATCTAACTATCTACCTAATTATTTATTTATTTATCTACCTATCAATCAATCTATCTATCTATGTATCTTTCTATCAACCTATATACCTACCTACCTACATATCTATCTATCTAGCTATCTATCTATCTATCTATCTTCTTACATATGTGTGTGTGTGTGTGTGTGTGTCTATCTATATGTTTACCTATATATCTATCTATCTATCTATCTCTAAATTTATCTCTCTTTCTATCTATAAATTTGTCTATCTAACTATCTACCAATTTGTCTATCTATCTATATATCTATCAATTTTTCTCTCTTTTTGCTGATTTATTTATCTTTATATCTTTCTACACTATAAGAAAATACCCAAATAGCTATGGAGAAATCCCTAGCTATATGGAATTTTTCTTTCACAAAAATAGAATAATAACACATTAACACTGGAAATTTTACCAAGCTAATGTGGTTGTCACAAAAAATTAGTGTTGTAAAAATTCACTAGCAAATTTTTTAACCACAGAAAATTCACTAGCTAAGTTTATTTTTTTCCCATACTAATTTTAATTGTAATTAAGAATAATAATTAATAATTTTCGAATAAATAAGCACATAAACATCCTTAGCTAAATTAGCGAGGGAAAAATCCCTAGCTATTTTCATTCAAAATCAATTTTCACAATTTTAATTTTTTACAAAAACTTTGATTCCAAATTCTTAATATTTTATATAAAATTAAATAAAAACATACACTATAAACCATTTTTTATAATTAACAAAAACCAAAAAAAAATCAGAAATAATTATGATACAAATGTTACATTGTTAAAACAAAAACAACATATGTATATAATCATTTAAAACTAAATCTTCATCTTCATCATTAGCTTGTGTATTTGTGCATGTCTCTCCTACTTGGGTTGTCTACGGGAAATTGGTGTGCTATCTCTCTCATCAAGATTTCTAACTGTGACTCCATATAGTTCATCTATTATTACATCGCATTCTTCATTTCTTTCATCTCATCATTCACTTCATTTTTTTTCCTGCATACATATCAATTCAAACTTAAACATTACGAGAATATCAATATATATAGATATCTATATACATACATACATATATATATATATATATATATATTTATTTATTTATTTATTTATTTATTATATATATACAAACATATATATACTTACATATATAGCAGTTAATACAAAGAAAAACAAAAACAAGAAATACTTAGTCATGAAAAAACAAGCAACAAACAATCCAATGCCTAAAAATTTGAGAATTTTTTAAAAAATGTTACATGCACAAGAAAATAGTGTAAAGAATGAAGACAATTTTGATGCCTTTAACTTAAAAAATTTCAAATCATCTCTAACTAATGTCATCATAAATAAAACTTCTAAATATGTATTTTGATATTCCAACATGATTTTGAATACCACATAAGCCTCAAGATAATATTGGCCTATTTTTTTCAATGATTGTGGGGGTTTGGGCCAACTTACATGCAGCTCGAGTAATCTCATGAGCAAAAATATCTACCCCTATGGTTCCACCAACAGAGCAACTATGACAAAACCACATGTATCATCTACTACCATTTCACATGCAGAACAAACTATTTTTACCATGACACTAACATAGATTGAATAGTATATGAGATAGGAATTTATGTATATGTTCCCCTATGTAGCTGTATAAACACTGCATATGATAAGGATCACAAGTTTAGCATTGAAGAACCTTGCTAAACTTCTCTCAAACCCTGCATATCTATTCTCCTTTAAATAAAAAGATTAGCAACATCTCTCAAACTCTCAAAATTGATTTCAAACATCTCTCAAAATACATATTCAGTGTACCATTAATAAAAACAAGTCCACCCATCAGTACTTCATAAAAAAAGATCAAAGTTTCATTATAATTTGAAATATGTATGCATAAAGCTTTCATCTTTTAAAAAACAAACAATCAGAGCCTAGCATGTTATACTAGAATCTTGAAGGTGACCAACAACATCACCAAAGCAATGCATGTGATTCACTGAACTTTTAGTGCTCTACAAAAATTGCATACTCCGTTTAGAAAATAAGTTTATAATATTTCAATTCACAGTATTATAGCACGTTAAATTGAAATCAAATAAAATTAATAACATGATTAAGAAGATTGTGTCATCCCTCCGAGGCAGACGATTATTCTAATCTTCAAGCTTAAAAAGGCAGCTGCAACCAAACAACATGTACAATAAGTCAACAAAAAGTGGAAGACATGCTGAGTGGAAAGGAAATGACATCACGGAGACAAAGACCAATGTGTGGTGGAAATCTTGAGCAAAATAGCTTCTTGATCAAGTTAGGTCATTAGGAATAACCATGTTTTTGAACTGTGGCACTGATGACTGACCAAATGGCATTCCGATTCACTTCTCTGAAATTGAAGACTAATAATGAAATAAAGATAAAACACACAATTCATGATAATTGCATGCCAAACTTTTTAAAATGAAAGTTTAGTGCAATTTTAAGCAAATAAAGACTAAAGGTACCTAAGCAATTCTAGTGTCATACCAAAATACCAGCACTATTATGTGCCAACTGATGTGGACACTACTAACATTGACCACCATTTGGTTCTAGATTATAGGAATCACATCATCACACATAGAATGGTCACACCATGCCCAAAATCTTTATGGAATAGCAAAGCAATGTCAATTTCCACATCAATAATAAGTTTGAACTATCACTGTCACTACCAAATAGTAATGTATATTAACTATTGCCAGCATCATAGGTTAAAGGTTCACCACCATCTACATACCTCGACACCACTATTCACATTTATGCCACATAAATAAGGTGCTAGTGTGGCAAGTGCCTTGTGAAAGTGTGCACTGTGGATGGGCTTATATCTGATAAAGGTGATGGTAATGATGGTATTGATGGTGATGGTGATGGAGATTGAGATGGTGATTGTGATGTTGAAGTTTGGATATGGTGGTATGAGATGGTACTAACTTTACAACAAATGTAAAATACTAGATGAATTTCATTCATTTATATTTTCACGTCCACCTCCACCTAACCCACATTTTTTAGGTGCCATCTGTTTTACAAAAAATAAAAACATATAACAAATAATAGATATATGATGAACACCCATTCATTTTAGAATAATATAGAGCAATGGATTTCAACAAAATATAGAAAGTCTTTAATAATATAATATTATAATACAATAATAATAGTTTAATTATTGGCATCACTATTATCCTCCAATGGATCTTCCGACATTTTGTCTAATTCTAATAAAAGTTCCAACTCATCTTCAGATAGAAAATGATCATTTTCAATTTCTATTAGGCTACCATTTGAGTCATATAACTTTTCTGAATCTTCATCTACATGCACAGACTCAATATTATTTATGTCATCTTTTTGAAATACCGGTGGAATAGATAGGTTTGCACTTCTTTGTTGAGATGTTGGTACTTTAAAATTTGATCAAGCTTTAATTTTGAAAATCATCCACCAGTTACACTTATCATGAGATAAACTCATATATGTACAATAATATACTTGAGTGGCCTGAACTACCATAATAAATGGCTCATATCGATTATATCAATGTTTATGGTTAACATCGACTAGCTTATAATCCAAATGAATCTTTGTACCCTCATTTCGTGTAGGATCAAACCAAGTGCACTTTAATAATACAATCCTATTATTTTTGAGTTCAGGATACTCCAACCCAATAACTTCTGCAAGTTGACCATAATTATTAATCTCATCTACACTATAACTTTTGCATGTAATGCATACACCACAATTCATTGTTATTTTAGAAGACCCATACCTAATTGTGTGAAATTTATATCCATTGACAAAATACCTAGGATAAGTTGTCACATGCAGACCTTTACTTAGATTCTGAATGAATATATTGGAATCTCCATTTGAAGGATCATTTTCCTATTACATAAATAAAATGAATGATGTTAATAACTAAAAGATACTAATAAATCAAATAATTCAATAAATTAAAACTTAATAATTCTAACATAGTTTTTCAACCAATTCACAAATTCTGTTTCTAGGATATAATTGACCTCATGGATAGAAATGGTTGGATGTATATTTTAACTACTCAACATAAACACTACAAAAATATAAATAGAGGGAGAACAAAGTATATCAATTTTTAATTATTCCTTTTAAGGACAAAATTAAACTATGATTAAACATACAACAATTTTGGGTATACATACTCAATATATGGTGGATCCTCTTCACAATTAAGTAAAACATAGCTATGGGTTACTTTGTACTCTTCATTTATCATACATCTTTTTTTTCTCTTCCAAATGTTCTTCCAGGGTGCTTGAAGATAGATAGCTTATCCATAGAATCATCTTCTACAAGCACATGGCCTTCATCAATCCGAGGCACATTTCTATTTTTTGTATGGACATGATCCTCAAAATAATAAGAACAAAAAGATAATGCTTCTTCTACTAAATATGCATTGCAAATTGAACCTTCAACTCTTGCCTTGTACTAACATTCAATTTCAACTTATGAAGATACCTACAACTTAAATGTTAGGTTTCAATTATATCAAATTACAATATTAATTTATGCTTGAAATAATAAAACACCACTACTTATATTTATTTACCTTTCAAAAGGATACATCCACCTATATTGCACTAGCCCGGCTATCCTTCCTTCATATGCCAATTGAACCAGAAAATGCTTCATTTATTTAAAAATGCTCGGTGAGAATATCCATTCAAGCTTATAAATAATAAGAAGTAAGTTATTCTCCAGTCTCACCATGTCACTTTTTTGATTGTGGTTGCAGTTAGCTATTTGAAGAACAAACTAAGTTCTATAAGGACCTTCCAAACACTTAGAAGAAAAAATTCACGAAATACAATTGGTATTATTCTCTACATAAATATGTAACATTCATGGCTTTTCATTCCAGATAACTTATGATTTTTCATATCCACACATCTATCCATATTTGATACATATCCATCAAAGAATTTCAAATTTTTAACTCATTCATATAATGTCTATCTTGCCTTATTATCATGTGTGTAACAAGCTTTAGAACATTTTTCTATTGCTTTATTCAGTTTCAATTGAAGACATTGATAGTAATCATTCAACTCTTATCTTGATTTTAAAGTGTGCTTTGTTTTTCCATCTACATTAAGGACAATGTTGAAAACATTGTCAAACACAACTTTTTCAATATGCATTACATCCATGTTTTGATGAATTAAATTGGACTTCCAATAGGGCAAGTCCCAAAAAAAATTGCGTTTTCTCTAGCCAAATATTTTTTATATTGGACCATTAGTTTCAGTAGCATCCTTTTCAATTACTTTCTTCAGACCCAAACTCTAAATCTCTTTCATAATATCATCTTTTGAATGAACAGCTGGTGCAACTATCATCACTATTTTATTTTTTTGAAATGCAGTTCTATTTCTATGGAATGGATGATTCATAGGTAAAAACTTATGATGGTTATCAAACCATGATTGTTTACGACGAAATTTGAGGGGAAATGTATCAGACTTATCCATGCAATACGAGCATGCTAATCATCCTACAGTACTCCAACCATATAATATTGAATATGTGGGAAAATCACTTACCGTCCACATAAGGGCCACTCACATAATGAAATTTTGCTTTTTTGAAATATCATATATATTCATGCCAACATCCCACAAATGATTTAACTCTACTATAATCAGTTGTAAGTACATCTAACATGCCTTTCATATCATTTGGCCCTAGAACCAATATTTACAAAAATATATATTGCTCCTTCATACACAATGATGGAGGCAAATTATAAGGTGTTACTATCACTGACCATGTTGATTACTATTGTCCAGAATGGCCAAAGGGTTGAAATCATAAGTGCAAACACTCAATCTCACATTTCAACTTTCAGCTGCAAAATCTTGATGTATATGATTAAAATGGTTCCAAGCAAGTGAATCTGATAGTTGACGCATCATGAGTTTTTCAACCTCATGCTCAGAATGTCATCTCATATCATGTGTTGTAGCATTTGATGCATATATTCTCTATAATCGAGGAATTAAAGGGAAGTAATAGATCTTATCAAATGCAACTTTACCTTTTGTTGTATATCTGCAACACAGGGTACCTTCTTAAACTGATGATTATCACAAAACTTACAGCAAATTAAATCACTCTCACCACCACAATATAACATAGATCCATTAAATCAACAATCAATTTTTTCTACTGGTAGACCCATACCTCATAGTAACTTTTTAGTGTTGTAAAAGTTGTAGTGACTAAATTATTATCCGTAATAATCTCCTTCATCAGTTATGTAATCTGGTCAAATAATTTCTTAGACATATGATTTTCTGACTTCATGCTCATGAGTCAAGCCACAAGTAACAATTGCAAATGTGTTTTACAACTAGGCCACAACTCATTATCTGTAGCTTTAAAGATATCATAAAATTTCTGAGCTTCAGGATTAGGTGGTTCATCCGTGTAATCCATATTGAATTCAGTACCAGTAGCTTCCATGCCATTCTATGGTATGTGTTTGATGCTTCTTCACCACAAACATACGATTTAGTACTCTCATTTCAGTCAATGTTCAGAGCCATTTTACTTTCTCCATAATTTTTCCAAACAAAATAATTTGGTATAAAGCCATATTTAGCCACATAGTATCTTATAGTGTTTACATCATGAAATGGCATATTCTGACACTTGCAGTTATTACATGGGCACTTAAAAATTTTTTTTACATCCATCCATCTCAATTGACTACATGCAAAGTTAATGAAAGTTTCTAGCCCACTCAAAAAATCTTGATTCAAAATTACTTTCATAAACCTTTTGTACATGCACTGACGATCTAAACTCATTTGCCCTATTATATTTGCAAAGAAAAATGCTCAATCATTATTCTAAATTAAACATTCAATGACTACAAAATATACTAATAATTAAATAAAATCACTTATAGATGAATATGCAAATATAAAATATCATGAATATCGAGGCAATGAATTTGAAGAATCTACATGAAGAAATAAAGAATTTTTTAGCAAGTTAAAGATTAATAGATATCATGCTACTACTATATGAAATGAGCAAAATATGTGAATGGACAAGAAAGGAAAGCGAAAAAGAAAGGAATTAAAAGTTTGAAGGAGCAAGCTTCTCACTTCTCAATGAAGATCAAATAGCACAATTTTTACTATGATTAAACTCAATCTTTGAATATTAAAATAAAAAAGAAAGAAAAAATAAATGGAATGAAGATCCAATTCCAAGAACTCTTGGGAAATGAAGTAATGAAGAATTAAAACATGAACAAAAACATATTTGGACTAGAAAACATATCATACAAAGTATTCAACTAGAATACAGAGATATGAAGCAAGCCACAATTATAGATTCCTAGCCTTACAAATATCGACTAATTAGTGATACAGAGAATTACATACATTAACATTAATATTATTGGTGGAAAACTGCAATCAAAAGATAATTTGTTTAAGAAAACTTACATACACCTCAAATTAATACCTAATCAATATGAAGGATGAGAACATATTAATTTAGCAAAAATTTTAGATATATCCATCACTTATATACTGGTGATTAATGATTTTGGTACTTGTAATGATTTACCATGAACATCTAGATTAATACTGTGTTCATGAGGAGGATCTTCGACCATTTATATAATTGTGGGAATAATTTCACTTTACATGATATTATACAAACACAAATATCTACTATATAATTTCAATGGAAAATTCAATATATGGTGATATTTATGGTAGAAGAAGAATTTCGAAATAACAAATAGTAGAATCAAAACACACCCTTAACAGTTGCAATGGTCTTGTTGATGGTAGAATTAAAAATGTTCAATATTTTTTAATTTTAATTGAAGACTATAAAATAAAAATGATAAAATAATATTGTTGTTGTACTCCAATACTTTTCAATAATATTTAATTAAGCATAGAAAAATATTTTAACAACTCTCATTTATGAGTAATAATGTTTGATAATACTCAAAATTCAATTAGAATAACAAAATATAAGTCTTTTGATGCATTTTAAAGATATACAAAAGTATTTTATATATATTGATGATTTATATTTAATTATATTCTTTAGAAAATATTTTAAATTGTAACAAATTTTTTAATAATAATAAATGGTTTAAATAAAAATTTAATGAAGTTCAATGATGGTTGATATGTTTGTTATTATTAATGTCTCAGTTTTTTTTCCAATTAATTTAAATGAGCTTGGATATTAATCGATATTTTTTAATATTATTCCACATGTGTTCAATAAAATATATAATATATACACACAAAAAAACATATATATATATATATATATATATATATATATGTATGTATATTTTTTATATTTATATATAAAAACTATATATATATATATATATATATATATATATATATATATATATATATATATATTATAAACATTAATTAAATGTGGGTGGATGTGTGTGTGTGTGTATTTACACATCAAAAACTAATAGCTCGATACACTGATTCTTGAGATAGATGTGCGCCTCCTTGGAGGTTGCAAGTTCAATCTCCATGAGCTACTAAAAAATTGTCAGGATAACAAATTATGCCTAATATAGTTATATTTAATTATATAGAGTTTTATATAGCTATACAAATATTTATAAATAGTTATAGACATATAGTTTAACATGATATTGTATGTTGTTATACATGTAATTATAAATATAGTTACATGTGATTATACATATAGTTACTAATCTAGTTATACTTATATTTAAACATGTAGAAATATATATTTTTTCATATAATTTTATTTATTTATACATATAGTTATGTATAGGTATAGATATATATAAATAATGTTTTATATACTAATATATAAAAATGTATATTAAAAATATATTGTTAATTATATATTTAAATATAGTTCTGTATAAAGTTTTTATAGTTATACATATAATAAAAGACAATTATTTATAGTTATATGTTCTTATACCTTTAGTATATTTAAGTATAAATAGATTTATATATAATTAAATTTAATTATACATATAGTTATAAATATGTATGTACTTAAAGATATAGTTATATATAATGTTTTTATAGTTATACATATAGTAAATTAAAATTATATATAGTAATATATTATTATATATATAGTATATTTTGTTAGAAATATAGTTATATAGAACAATACATATAGTTATATATTATTATATAGTTAAAAAATAGTTATATATAGTTAAATATAGTCATAAAAATAGCTTACATAGTTAAAATTATAATTAAATATAGTTATAAAGAGTGTTATACAGTTATACAATTATTTATAAATAGTTATACATATATAGTTAAACATATAGTTATATATAAGTTGTTATAAGTTTTAATTATAATTATAGTTACATGTGTAATTGCACACATAGTTATACATATAGTTATAAATGTAGTTATACATGCTATAGATGTAATTAAATATATTTTTTCATGTAATTATATATATTTAGACATATCATTATGTATAGGTATTAATGTAGATATATACATTTATATATAGTTATATTTTGATATACATATTGGTAAATACATTTATATATAGTTTTATATTATTTATATATATATATATATATAATATATATTGTTATATTTATATATAGTTATGTATACTATTTTTATAGTTATACATATAGTAAAATACACACATATATATTTATCTGTTATTAATCTTGGGATCATCTTATTTACAAAATTTATTATGTAAATATTAAATATATTGTTACATACACACTGCTCACCACAAACACTAACCCTCTCTTTGTGACTAACACATCCGTGGAAAAATACACACTGCCACAAGCCTGTCTGTGTGGCAAAATAGATGGAAAAAAGATGAACACATCCATGTTGAGAACTAGTAAGCCAAGTTTATGGGAGAATATACATAAGCTAGGAAAATTAAGAAATTGAAAAAAAAATATTAGATACAAAACAAACACTATTGCATTATGATAAGCGATGAAGAGAAACGGTAGAACTCACACCTCCAATCGATAAGAAACTCACGGCTGAAGTAAATACTCTTACTCCACTATTAGTTTTTGTTTTGATTTATCCGTGTTGAGAAAGAGAGGCAGATGGCACTAGTTAGAGACTTAGAGTTATCTCTAGACAACAAGATATGGTTTTTTAAGTTTTAAAATTTCGTAAATGTTTTAATTTTTAATTAGCAAAATAGTTAATAAACAATAAATGTATATAAAACATATAGACTCACCTTTTTTTTACTTAATAAATTATTTTCAATAATTTAATGTGTGTGTAGCAAGGCACACATAAAAAACAAACACCTTACAATTTTTAATTATTAAATTGATTAGATAATACATATATAAATAATTTCTAAAAATAGATGTTTGGCCTTCCAGCTAAAAATATAAATTAAATGGCTTCAAAATTTGTAAACTTCATATAGCAAGGAACACATGAAAAGATGATTGGTCTTCAAGCCACTCTCCTAAGAATTATAAATACTCTTTATGTTAAAAAATATATAAATATATATATTTTATGGCTATAAATTTTTAAGAATTCATATTAATTTTTATGAAGATAATAAGAAATATTTTTAAAGACATAAAATTTCATATTATTTGATAAAATTTATAATTTATAAAATTCTGAAAATTACTTAAAGTGAGAAGATCATTAAAAAAAGTTATATTAATTATTTTGATAAAGACGGAATATTAAAAGTCAATAGTAAAAATTTTACTCAATTGTTTAATTCTTATAAATTTCAGTAGGAGCAAACATATATGTATTTATCTATAAATATTAATTTATTTTCTTTTAAATTTAATGTAAAATTTTAAATTATTTTTATAATTCAAAATTTTCAAAATTTTTTGTAATTATTCTTTTAAAAGTTTTTTATAATCATAAAACTATTTTTTAAACATAAAATAATATTAATATTTACTAGTTTATTCGTTAATTCAAATATTTTTGTAATTATTTTATATTTAATCATACAAAGAATTATTTTAGTTTTTTATTAGTAGAAATTTTAATGTATGTTCATTTATTTTTTAAAATATCTTTAATAATTATTATAATTATAGAATTAATTATTTAATATATTTTAAATACAAAATTTTAAATTTCTTAATTAATAATTTTAGAAAAATTGTTTGTATATTTTTTTAAAAATTTGATAATCATAAAAAATGTTATTTTAGTTCTTATTAATATAATTATATTTTTAAAAGTATTTATTTATAATATCCTATTTTTAAAATTATATGTAGAGAATGTGACTTTCAAGGATCGCTCATCTATAGACCATGATATACATTTAATATACAAAATTAAATAAAATATTAAAACAAATAATATATTAAAAAAAGTTAAATCATTAAACATTAGCAACTAAAATTATTCCTAGCCCAAATAGCTAGGGAAAAATCCCTAGCTAAATGCATATAGTTTGAAAAAATTAACATTTACAGAATAATTGTTTGCGAATAAATGAAAAATCATAAAAAAAATTTAAAAAATTATTTAGCTATGGATTTAGATAAGGAGAATACTTTGGTAATTTCTGTTGCAAAATTTGCAATTTTCTTTGTGCGAAAATCAACGACAATATTAGCTAGTGACTATTTTAAATCGAAAATTTCCATCCCAAATACCTCACAAATTTGAAATTCAATGTAAAATCTAAAATTACTTTCTATTCCATAGCTAAAGTGTTGCTATTTAACTAAGAATTTTTTCATAGCTAAATTTCCCAAGCTAAACAGACATTTTCTTGTAGTGCTAGCTATTTATTTGTCTATTTTTATATCTTTCTAAATTTGTATATGTCTATATGTTTATATATCTATATGTCCATCCGTCTATCATTCTATTTTTCTATCTATATGGTTATCTATTTATCTACTTTCATACATATCTACCAATTTATATACCTATATATATATATATATATATATATATATTTGTGTATTTTTCAATCAGTTTAAATGTTTATGAGTCATTCAGTCTATCAGTCTATCAGTCTATCTATCTATCTAACTATCATTATGTGTATATGTTTATTTGTCTATCTGTATAGATTTCTATCTATATATCAATCAATTATTCTATCTTTCTATCTATATATCAATCTATCTATCTTTCTATCTATTTATCTATCTGTATGTCTATCTGTCTATTTATCTATCTGTCTAACTATCTATTTGTCTATTTATCTATCTAACTATCTATATGTTGATATGTCTTTTATCTATATGTCTATTTGTCTCTCTATCTATCTATCTGTCTTTCTGTTTAACTATATATATGTGTATCTGTCTATGTATCTATCTATGTAACTATTTATCTGATTATCTATCTATTTATTTATCTACCTATCTATATATCTAAATATGTATAGATCTATCAATCATTTTATCTATCTATTAGTCTATTAGTCTATCAATCTATCAATTTATCTATCTATCTATCAAACTATATATATATCTATCATTCTATTTTTCTATCTATTTTTATATCTATTTATTTATCTATCTATCTATCTAACTATATGTTTGTTAATCTCTATATCTATCTAAATTTCTATTTGTCTATCTATTTATCTATCTATCTTTCTATCTATTTGTCAATATGTCTATATATTTATCTAACTTTCTATCTATCTATCAATTTATTTGTATATCTATCTAACTATGTATCTATTTATTGTCTATATGTCTATATGTCTATCTATTTATCTATTTATCTATCTATCCTATCTATATATCTGGATCTCTATCTATCTATCTGGTATCTATCTATCAATCTATATGTCTATATGTTTATCTATCTATTTATATGTATATTTATCAATTTTATTATCTATCTATTTGTCTATTTGTCTATATGTTTATCAATCTATTTGTCTATCTATATATTATTCTATCTACCTATCTGCCTATCTGCCTATCTATCAATTTTATTATCTATCTATCTATTTGTGTGTGTGTGTGTGTATATATATATATATCTATCTATATGACTATCTATCTATCTATTTGTCTATCAAGATATCTATTTATCTAGCTATCTATCTATTTGTTTGTCTATTTTCTATCTAGTTATCTATCTATCTACTAGTCAACCTATCAACCTATATACCTAACTATCTGTGCATCTGTCTATCTCTCTATATTTTTATCTATCAATTAGTCTATGTGTATATCTATTTATCTATCTATCTATATGTTTGTATATCTATCATTCTATCTTTCTGTCTATATATATATTTTTATCTATCTATCAATCTATCATTCTATCTATGTATCTGTGTATTAGTTTATTTATCTATCTCTATCATTCTATCATTTTATATATCAATCTATCAATTTATCTATCTATCAATTTATCTAACTATCTTCTATCTATCTTTATATCTACCTATCTATCTATATATCTATTTATTTATCGATCAATCAATTAATAAATAAATAAATCAATCTATCTATATGTCTCTCTATCTATCTATCTATCTATTTTTCAATAAACCTTTGTATCTATCAATAAATCAATCAAATAATCTATCTATCTATATGTCTCTCAGTCTATCTATCTATCAATTTTTCAATAAACCTTTGTGTCTATCAATCAATTAATTTATCGATCTATCGATCGATCTATCTATCTATCTATATATCTATCTATCAGTTTATCTGTGTATCTTTCTAAATATTTATCTGTCTATTTTTGTATCTTCCTATCTATATATCTATCCATTTTTCAATCTTTCTATATGTCAATCTATCTATTTGACTATCTGTTAATATGTCTATTGATCAATCTCTCTATCTATCTCTCTGTCTAGCTATCTATCTTTTTATCTATCTTTCTTTCTTTCTTTTTATATGTATTTATATCTATCTATCAATCTATCAATCTATCTGTTTGTCTATTTATTATTATGTCTATTAGTCTATCTATCTATTTCTCAAGGTATCTATGTGTGTATCTATATATCTATATATCTATCTATCTATCTGTCTATTTGTATATTTGTAAATCTGTCTAAAAATGTTTGTGTCTATATATCTATCTAACTAACTATCTATCTATAAATTGATCTATATGTCTATCTGTCTATTAGTATTTCTATCTATCTATCATTCTATTAGTCTATCAGACTATTTAATTATTATTTTATCTGTATATCTATCAATATGTATATATGTCTATCTATCTATTTGTTTATCTATCTATCAATCTATCTATGTGTCTATCTGTCTATCTATTTATATATCTATCAAACTTCTTTTCAAACTATCTGTCTATCTGTCTATCTATCTAGCTATCTATTAATTTGTCAATCTGTCAATCAATCAATCTATCTCTCTATCTATCTATTTTCCTATCTATTTATCTATCTATATAACAGTCTTTATATCTACTATATATCTATATACCTTTCTATCTATCGATCTATTTGTCTGTCAAATTTTCTATCTATCTAATTGTCTATGAATATATATATATATATATATTCAATCTGTCTATCTAGTTATCTGTCTATCTGTTTATCTGTCTATCTATCTATCTATATGTTTATATATTTATATATCTATCTGTCATTCTATCATTCTATCATTCTATTTGTCTATAAATATTTATATCTATCTATCTATGTGTCTATCTATATATCTGTCTCTCTGCCTATCAACCTATCTATTTATTTACAATCTATTTGTCTATATGTCTATCTGTTATATGTCTTTATGTTATATTATATATATATATATATATATATATATATATATATATATATATATATATATATATCTGTCTATATGTATAGTTATCTTAATGTGTATCTGTGTGTCTATCTATCCAACTATTGATCTGTATATCTATCTATCTATCTATAAGTTTATCTTTCTATGTATCTATTGGTGTGTCTATCTATTAGTCTTTCTATCTATGCATTTATCAATCTATGTATCAATTTGTCTATCTGGCTATCTTTCTATCTTTAATATCTATCTATTTATTTATTTATCTATCTATCTGTATGTTTATCTGTCTATCAATGTATCAATCAATCAACCAATCTTTCTATCTATCTACCTTTCTTTCTATCTATATATTTATCTATCGATTTATCTTTTTATTTATCTATCTATCAATTTACCTTGCTATCTTTCTATCTATCTATTTATGTATATATATATTTAACTATCAATTTATTTCTCTATCTATCTATCTAAATAACTATGTATCAATCTAATAATTTAATTATTTATCTATCTATTTTTTGTCTATATATCTATCAATTTGTTTATCTTTTTATCTATCAATCAATCTGTCTTATTATATTATTATCTATTAATTTATTTATTTATTTATCTATTTATATATTTGTCTATTTCTCTATTTGTCTATATGTCTATCCTTCTATCCATTTATCTATCTATATATCTATCAATCTTTCTATCTATCTATCATTCTATTTATCTATTTTATATATATATATCTATCTGGCTATCATTCTATCATTTTATCTGTCTATCTATCTATTTATCAATCTATCTACTTGCCTATCGATCTATCTATCAATATATCTATCTTTATATCTAAATATCTATCTATATATCTACCTATCTATCTAACTATCTATCTATCTTTCAATCTATTTATCAATCTGTATATCAATATATCTGAATATCTATCTATCTATCTATATGTTTTTCTATCAATATGTCTATATATCTATCTTTCTATCTATATATCTATCTATCTAGTTATCTATCTATCTATCAATATGTCTATATGTCTATCTATCTATCTATCTATCTATTTTCCTATTTATCTATATATATATATATATATATCTTTCTTTCTTTCTTTCTATTTGCATATATATATATATATATATATCAATTTATGTATCAATGAATTAATCTATTTATCTATTTATCTATCTATATGTATGTATATATATTTATTTATCTATTTATATATCAATTTTTCAATCAATCTATATGTCTATCTATATCTATCAATCTGTCAATTTGTCTATCTATTTATCTGTGTATCATTATCTCTATTTTTCTATCTTTCTACATCTATATTTCATCTATCTATATGTCCATCTATCAATAAGTATATCTGTATATCTATCTATTTGTCTATCTGACAATCTACCTATCTATCTATGTGTCTATCTGTCTATTTATCTACCTAACTATATATATATATTTGTCTATATATCTATCTGTTTATATGTATTTTTGTTTATTTGTTATATCTGTCTATCTATCTAACTTTCTATAAATCTATATTTTAATCAATTAATCAACCAATCTAACTATAGATCTTTGTATCTATCTATCTATATATCTAACTATTTATCTATCTAATTATTTATTTATCTATCTTTTATCTATTTATCAATAAACCAATCTATTTATCTATCTATATATTTATCTACCTATCTACATATCTATCATCCTATCTATCTATATACCTACCTACTAATTTATCAATAATATATCTATCTATGTATCAATCTATCTCTCTATCTATCAGCCTGTCTATCTATCTACCTATTTATATGTCTATCTTTCTAAAAATTTGTTTATATTTCTATATATCATTTTTTCTATTTACCTAATTGTCAAACTATCTATCTATCGATATATCAATCTATCTATTTATCTATTTATCTATTTGTCTGTCTATCTATTTATCTATCTTTACATATATTTGTATGTTTATCTGTTTATCTTTCTATCTGCCTATTTGTCTATATGTTTATCTATCTATCATTCTATATGTTTATCTATTTATTAATCTATTTATCTACTTGCCAATCTATCGATCTATGTATCTATATATATATATATATATATATCTGTCTATTAGTTTATTTGTTTATTAGTCATTCTATGTAACTTTCTATGACTCTATCTGTCTATGAGTATATATGTCTATATGTCTTAATGTCTATCTATCTAGTTGTCTATCTATGTATCTATCTTTCTATCTATTTGTCTATCTATCTGCATATCTATATATTTATCTATCCATTTGTTTATTTCTCTTTCTGTCAATCTTTCTATCTATTTATCTATTTATCTGTCTATCTATATTTCTATCTATATGTCTATCTGTCTATATATCTATCTTTCTTTCTTTTTATCTCTATATCTGTCTATCTATCTTTCTGTCTATCTATCTAGCTAATTATCTGTCAATTTGTCTATCTATCTTTATATCTATCTATCTATCAGTCTATCTTTCTAATTGTCTATTTGTTTATATGTATATCTATATATATTTCTATTTGTCTATTTTCTATATGTCTATCTATATGTCTATCTATCTGTCTATCTATTTATTTATTTATATATTTATCTATCTATTTATCTATCTTTTATTTCTATCTGTCTATCTATCAGTTTATTTTTTTATCAATCATTTAGTCTATTTTTTATCACTCTAACTGTCTATCAGAATATATGTCTATATATCTTTGTCTTTATGTCTTTATGTCTTTATGTCTATATGCCTAGCTGTCTATCTATCTATCCGTATATCTATCTATCTATCTGTATATTTATCTATATATCTAACTATCTCTCTATAGATATATCTATCTGTTTGCCTATTAATTTAGCTATCTTTTTTATTTCTATGTATCTATCAGTCTATATTTCTAATCGTCTATCTGTTTATATGTATATGTATCTATCTTTTTATTTTTCTATTTATCATTATGTCTATATGTCTATTTATCTATCTATCTGTCTATTTATTTATTTGTTTATTTGTCTATCTATCTATCTATATGTCTGTCTCTCTGTATAAAAATTTATTTATTTATCAATCATCCAGTCTATTTTTTATCACTCTATCTATCTATCAGAATATATGCCTATATGTCTTTATGTCTTTATGTCTTTATGTCTATTTGTCAAGCTGTCTATCTATCTGTCTATCTATCTATCAATGTATCTATCTGTATATTTATCTATCTATCTATCTGTCTGTCTATCGATATATCTATTTGTTTGTCTATTTTAATATCTATCTTTCTTTATTTTTATCTATCCATCAGTCTATCTTTCTAATTGTCTATTTGTTTATTTGGATATCTATATATCTTTCTATTTGTCTATTTATCTATATGTCTATCTATATATCTATAAGTCTCTCTATCTGTCTCTTTATTTATCTGTCTATCATTCTAAATATTATCTGTATATCAATCAAATAATCTATCTATCTATTTATCTATCTATCTATCTTTCTGTCTATTTATCTATTTGTATATTTGTCTTTCTGTCTATTTGTTTATCTATATATCTATCTATCTATCAAATGATTTATATATATATATTTATCTTTCTATCTAGCTACCTTTCTATCAGTCTATTTATCTATTAGTCTATCTTTCAATCTATCTGTATGTCTATCTGTGTAGTTCTCAATCTTTATATCTATCTATTTCTTTATCCATCTATTTGTATATCTGTCTAACTATTTATATGTCCATCTATCAATATATCTAGCTATTTGACTATCTATTTGTCTTTATATCTCTTTATCAATCTATTAATATGTCTATCTTTCGGTGTATTGATCTATCTATATATATTTTTATTTGCCTATTGTCTATTTGTCTATTTGCTTATTTGTCTATATGTCTATATGTTTTTCAGTCCATCTATCTATATGTCTATCTATATATTTGTCTATTTGTAAAAATGACTAACTGCCTATTTATCTATCTATCTATCTATCAATATATCAATTTGTTTCACTATTTATCTATCTATCAGTCTACTTGTCTACCTATCTACATAATTATCTGTATATCTATCTATTTGTCTATCTATATAACTTCTATCTATATATCTGTCTATATGTCTATCTATATTTCTATCTATCTATCTGTTTATATATTTATCTATCTATTTGTATATCTATCTTTCTGTCTATCTGTCTATTTGTCTATCTGTATATCTGTCGATATGTCTATCTATCTATCTGTCTGTCTATCTATCCATATGTCTATCAATCTATAGAATTTTCATTCTATCAATCTCTCTTCCTTTCTCTTTATCTATCTATTTAAATATCTATCAATTTGTCTATCATTCTATCAATCTATTTATCAATTTATCTATCTATCTACTTGCCTATCTATCTAGCAATCCATCTATCTGCCTATATATCTATCTATATTTCTTCTAAATATCTATATAGCAATGGATTTTAGCGACAAAACTTCCCTAATTCATTAAATCAAGAATATATCGACAGATTTAGCGATGAAACTTCTCTAGCAAATTAAATCCATAATAAAGCTATAAATTTAGTTACAGAACTTCTCTAGCTTATTAAATCTTGAACATTTGGACGGATTTAGCAACAGAATTTTTCTAGCCAATATTTAATTATTTAATTTTTTTAATTTATTATTAGTTTTAATATTTTTATTATTTTTGTTTACTAAATATATTAAATAGTCTATAGATTAGCGATACTTGAAAGATACATTCTCCCCGTAAAATTTAAAAAAAAAAGATATAATAAATAAATAATTTTAAAATATAAAAATACAAAAAAATTATATTAATAAGAACTAAAATAACTATTTTTATGATGTATTAATTTTAAAAAAAAAATTATACAAAAAATTTTTCTAAAATTTTTAATTAAGAAACATAAAAATTTGAATTAAATTAATATTAAATAATTAATTCAAAAAAGTATAATAATTTTTTTTTTGATATTTTAAAAATTAAATTAACATACATTAAATTTTCTACTATTATAAATGTAAAATAATTCATTGTATGATAAAATAAAAAAAAATTTAAAAATATTTGAATTGACGAATAAACTAGTAAATATTTATATTATTATAAGTTTAAAAAAATTTAATGATTATAAGAAACTTTTAAAAAAATAATTAATATAAAATTTGAAAATATTGAAATATAATAAAAATATAAATTTTTTCAATAAAGTTAAAAGAAAATAAATTTATTATTAAAAATAAATACATAGATGTTTGCTCCTGCTAAAATTTATAGAATTAAACAATTGAATAATATTTTTACTATTAGCTTTTAATATTAAGTCTTTATTAAAATAATAAATATAACTTTTTTTAATTATCTTCTAACTTTAAAAATTTTTTGAATTTTAAAAATTAGTAATGATATCAAATAATATGAAATTTTATGCCTTTAAAATTATTTTATATTATCTTCATAAAAATTAATATGAATTCATAAAAATTTATAACCATAAAATATAAATTTTTATATATTTTTTTATATTAAAGTATTTTATAACTCTCAGGAGAGTTGCTAGAAGACAAATAATCTTTTCATGTATTTCTTATTATATGAAGTTTGTTAATTTTGTAGCTATTTGATATTATTTTTATAAGACTAAACATATATTTTTTAAAAATTGTTTATATATTTATTATTTAATTAATATTATAATAAAAAATTGTAAGGTGTTTATTTTTCATGTGTACCTTGCTACACACACATTAATATTCTTTAAAAAATTTTGATGGTAAATAAAATAAATGAGTATTTTTGTATTTTATATATATATTGTTTATTTAATGTTTTTATAATTAAAAATATAAATATTTTGGTAATATATATAATCACTTGTTGAGACTCTAAAGACAACTCTAAAAAGTGAAGCACATATCCTCTGTAGTCTACCATCTATATCTCATCACTAACGCATCAAAACTTATTTGAAGATTAAGCAATAATTTTATATTGATTTGAGGTACGTTTTCTACCCAATTTTTCATCGATTATCATAATACAAGAGTTTGCATTTTGATTTGTTAATTTTTTTTCTGAAATTCTTTTTCTTTAATCACCATTGTATGTTTGGATTTTTTATATAAACTTATTCGTATACATACTTCAAGCATCTGTGATATAATGCGTTCTTATTGTGTGGATGTTGATGGTGCATAGCAGGTATGCCGACTTGATATCTATATCAATATACAAAACTATATATAAATTGTATACATAAACATAAGTGTATTTTATATAAGTGTATTTAAACATTACTTTATATCAATATGCATGTGTGATATAATTTGAATTTCTTATATAAGTCTATTTTACAATATATATAACTATAAAAGCAGTATACATAAACATAAGTATATATAAATATAATAACGTTTATTTAATATAGATATAGATATATATAGAACTATATATAAATGTATTTAACAATATGTATATCAACATATTACTATATATAAATGTATTTAACAATATGTATATCAACATATTACTATATATAAATGTAATTATCTACATTAATATACATAACTATATATAAATAATATACATAAATAGTATACATAAATAGTATAAGGTATGCTGACTTGATATCTCCATCAATATACATAACTATATATAAATGGTATACATAAACTGTATACATAAACATAAGTTTATTTTATATAAGGTTATTTAAACATAACTATACATCAATATCCCTGTGTGATATAATTCGAATTTCTTATATAAGTGTATTTAATATACTTATAATTATAAAAAATGTATGTATAAACATAATTATATATAAATATAAAAATGTATATTTAATATATATATATACATATATACATATATAACTATATATAAATGTATTTAAAAATATGTATATCAACATATTACTATATTTAAATGTATTTATCTACATTAATATACATAACTATATATAAACAGTATGCTTAAATAGTATACATAAATAGTATAAGGTATGCTGACTTAATATCTATATCAATATACATAACTATATATAAACAGTATAATTAAACAGTATACATAAACATAAGTGTATTTTCTATAAGTGTATTTAAACATAACTATACATCAATATGCATGTGTGATATAATTTGAATTTCTTATATAAGTGTATTTTACTATATCTATAACTATAAAAATAGAATACATAAACATAACTATATATAAATATAACAACGTATATTTAACACACACACACACACACACACACATATATAGCTATATATAAATGTATTTAGCAATATTATATATAAATGTATTTATCTACATTAATATACATAACTATATATAAACAGTATACATAAACAGTATAATGTATGCCGACTTGATATATACATAAACATAAGTGTATTTAACAATATGTGTATTTTACTATATCTATAGCTATAAAAATAGTATACATAAACATAACTAGATATAAATATAACAACATATATTTAATATACATATATATATATATATATATATATAGATATATAACTATATATAAATGTATTTAACAATATGTATATCAACATATTACTATATATAAATGTATTTATCTACATCAATACCTATACATAGCCATATGGCTAAATATATATAATTACATGAATAACTATATATAACTACATCTACAACATGTATAACTACATGCTTTAGAAACTTAATATCCATTGATATCATTCATCTTATTCATACATGTTTTTTTTGGATATTGTATAAATTTTTATCAATTTCCCATATATTTTAGGAACTTAAATTTAATTTTTTTAACCTCAAATGTCTTTTTATTGTATTTTTATATGTTTGTATAAATAATTATGATTTAATATGTTTAGTGTTTGTATTTTTGCTTCACTTGATATCATTTAACTAAAATTGATTTCAAATTAAAATGTTCATTTGTTAAAATTCATTTTGTAAATTTCAAAACAAATAACAATATATTTGTGTATAAAATATTATAAAAAATTTCTAAGATATATATGTGATGTAGTTTCAATTTACAAAGAAAAAACTCTAAGAATAAAATTTATTTACCAAATAAAATTTGCACATCATTATATTGAATATGTTATATGTATTATAAGTAAACAATGTTTGAAATGTATTTATTAATTATAAAAAAAACATTGTAATGTATTAAATTTGAAAAAAAAATCTAAAAATACTTATTTTAAAAAACAAATTCATATATCTATATGGTTATTTATATATTTTAAATAAAATAAAAAAATAATAATTACTTGGAGAAAAAGTTACTCTTGTATTTTTATATGGTAATCTGTTTTGTTTGAATATAATTAAAGAAATAATTATTTTTTTACAAAGCATTAAAGGCATGTATTTATATGCACTACATTATATTTATTTGAATTTTAAAGTTTCTAAAAATTTATTAATAAAAATAAATAAAAGGTTGAAATTTATCAGACACTTATATTTCAATAAAAAAAATATATAGAAAAACAAAAACAATATTATCTACTTATGAACTATATTTTAAATTTTAACATAATTGTAAAATCAAAATAATTTACAAATATGACAACTTCATTTATTTATATGAGTATAATGATAGTTAATTTAATATAAATATTTAAAAAACAACTATTTGAATAAAATAGAAGCTCATATATTTAATTCACAAATTTATTTTACGCAAAAAAATACTTCACACACACACACACTCACTCACACACACATATATAATAGTTTCATGTGTAACTTTAGAAATACATTATGTATATAGGTATATGAGTGTGTTTGTGTGGGTGTACAATAGTATATGCATGCATATAAGTATATACACACTACTTTGAAAATGTAGATACATGTGTGAATATATACAAAAGTACAAAAATGTGTATGCTGATTTATAATGTATAGTAATGTATAGTAATGTATATGGATGTATTAATGTGTGTGTTTGTGTAGGGAAATGTATATGCACATATATATTTATGCATATATATATATATATATATGTAAATATCAATATTAATTTTGAGAAGAAAAATAATTGAGCACATAAATATTAACATGTTCCACAAATTCATGACAGCAGGAGCAAAAAGTGACTTTATTGCAAGATACTACTAATCTCCAATCTATAATGCTTTGCCTCATAATTTGATCAAAGTACTACTTGCAATGATAAAGTTCATTCAATACTACTTACTATGGAGTTACATTTTTATTCAATACCATAATTTGTTCAAATAAAAAAATTTATCTAATATCTTCTTCAACAACTTTTCTATCTTCTGTTTCTAGTCTTGATAAGCTATTTTCAATTTTGATTATATGTATATTTCTTATCTAATATCTCTAGTTCAAACGATTGTAATAGTAAAATCCATCAAATCAATCTAGTCCCGACATCTTTCTTTTCTATTAGATATTTGATGATAGAATATTTAGTATATACCATGACTTTGGTTCCCACTAATTATGACATTAATTTTCCAAAAGAAAAGATTGTAAATTCAAGTTCTTTCTCTATAGTGGTGTAATACAATTGGGCATTTTAGAGTGTGTTGTTATCATAGTATATGATAACTAAAATATAAATATTTTTAGAATGATATGAAACTTTTCATAATTATATTTAACTATATTTGTAACTATGTAAACTATTTTTATAACTATATTAATACATTTATATAATTTTTTTAACTATATAATATTTTATAACTATATGAATAATTCTATTTAACTATCTTTTTAACAAAATACATCATATGTATAATACTAAATAACTATATATAATTGTATTTTACTATATGTATAACTATAAAAATGTTATATTTTACTATATCTTTAGCTACATACATATTTATAACTATATGTGTATAACTATATATAAATATTTGTATAACTATACGATACTCTATACACTACAAGAAAATATTGATTTAGATAGGGAATTTTAGCTAGGGAACAATCCCTAGCTAAATTTCAAGAGATTAGCTTGGGAATAGCAAGTGAATTATGTTTTTTCGTTAAAATAAAAATTTGCAACGGATTAGTGATGGAATAATTTCATAAATTTTGCATAAAAAAAAGCAGGGAATTTAGCAATGGATTAGCGACAGAATAATTTCATAAATTCCGCATCAGTAAAAAGTAGGGAATTTAGCAACTGATTAGCTACTAATTATCGATGAAATTTTTTCGTAAATTCCGCTCAAGAAAAATAGGGAATTTTGCAACGAATTAGTGATGGAATTTTTCTAGCTAATAAAATCCAGCATTTAGCGATGGTTTAGTGATGAAATTTCCCTAGCTAATAAAATCCAGCATTTAGCGATGGTTTAGTGATGAAATTTCCCTAGCTAATAAAAACCAAAATTTAGCGACGAATTTAGCAACGGAATTTTCCTAGCTAATAAAAACCGGAATCAATGATGGATTTAGAGATAGAATTTCCTAGATAATAAAATTCAGAAATTAGCGACGGATTTAGCAAAGGAATTTTTCTAGCTATTAAAATCTGTAATTTAGTGATGGATTTAGCAACATAATTTCCATAGCTAATTACATCAATAACATAACGACAGATTTCAGCTACTGAATTCCCTAGCTAATTACATACTGAACATAGCGATGGATTTTAACGACGTAATTTCACTAGCTAATTATATCCCGAAAATATAGTTACGGATTTAGCGACAGAATTTCCCTTGCTAATTACATACTTAATATAGTGACTGATATTAGCGACAGAACTTCTCTAGCCAATTACTTCATGAATATAGTGATGGATTTTAGTGGCGTAACTTTCCTAGCTAAAAAAATCCATAATATATCGATGGATTTAGCCAGGAAACTTCTCTAGCTAATTAAATCTAAAATATAGCGACAGATTTAATGACTGAACTTCCCTGGCTAATTAAATCTCGAACATAGCGATAGAATTTCCCTAGCTAATGTTTAATTATTTTATTTTTTTAATTTATTATTAGTTTTTATATTTTATTTAATTTTGTTTATTAAATGTATGTTAATGGTCTATAGATGAATGATCATTGAATGTTACATTCTCTTCGTAAAATCATAAAAAATGATAGTATAAATAAATAATTAAAAAAATATAAAAATACAAAAAAAAATTATATTAATAAGGACTAAAATAACTATTTTTATGATGCATTAATTTTTTAAAAATTAATACATCATAATTTTTCTAAAATTTTTAATTAAAAAATTTACAAATTTGTATTAGAGTAACATTAAATAATTAATTTAATAAGTATAATAATTTATTTAGATATTTTAATAATTAAATTAACATACATTAAAATTTCTACTAATATTAATGTAAATTAATTCATTGTATGATACTATATAAAATATTTTCAAAAATATATGAATTGATGAATAAACTAATAAATATTAATATTATTATTAGTATAAAAAATATTTTATGATTATAATAAACTTTTAAAAAAAATATTAATACAAAATTTGAAAATTTTGAAATATAATAAAAGAATACAATTTTTCATTAAAGTTAAAAGAAAATAAATTAATATTTAAAAATAAATACATAGATGTTGGTCCATGCTAAAATTTATAAGAATTAAATACTTGAGTAATATTTTTTCTTTTAGCTTTTAACATTCAATCACCTAAAATAATTAATATTATTTTTTTTAATTATCTTATCACTTTAAGTAATTTTTTGAATTTTAAAAATTATTAATGATATCAAATAATATGAAATTTTATCCCTTTAAAATTATTACATATTATCTTCATAAAAATTAATATGATGAATTCTTAAAAATTTATAACCATAAAATATAAATTTTATATATTTTTTAACATAAAGAGTATTTTATAACTCATAAGAGAGTGGCTAGAAGACAAATCATCTTTTCATGTATTTCTTATTATATGAAGTTTGTTAATTTTGTAGCTATTTGATAAATTTTTTTATAAGGCTAAACATATTTTTTTTAAATTATTATATATATGTTGTTTAAGTAATATTATAATAAAAAATTGCATGGTATATATTTTTCATTTGTACCTTGCTACACGCACATTAATATAGTTGAAAAAATTTTGATAGTAAATAAAATAAATGAGTCTTTTTGTAATATATATATATATATATATATATATATATATATATATATATATATTATATTATATATTTAATGTTTTTATAATTAAAAATATAAATATTTTGTAAATATATATAATTTGTTATTTAATGTTTATTTTGTCGAGACTCAAGTCCCCCATTTTTCTCTCAACATTTTCGAAGAATAAGCGACGCAAGTCCTCCGCAGTCCTCCATCTTTCTTTTGACATTGACGCAACATAAATATTTCGAATTAAGTGATAATTTGTTATTGATTTGAGGTATGTTTTCTACCCTAAATCTTAATCAATTATCTTAATGCAAGAGTTTGCGTCTTGATTCTGTTAATTTTTTTTACGAAATTCTTCTTATTTAATTGTATACATTATGTTAATTATACTTATTGTGATACATACCTAATGCATTTGTGTTGTGTTGGGTAGTAGGTATTCTTATATAAACTGAATTTAATTATACTTTTTTAATACATATTTTGTTAATTAAATTATACTTGGACTACTTATATAAACTTAATCTTATATACCACAAAATGGGTGTTTTGTGTTGGGTAGTGTGTATATTACACATAAATATATAAATATATTTTATTATATCTATAACTATAAAAATAGTTTACATAAACATATCTATATATAGATATTACAATATATATTTAATATATATATATATATATATATATATATATATCTATATATATCTATCATAATTTTATATATGATACTTTCGATATACATGTTGTGTCTTTCAAATATAATTAGTATTATACATATAACATTATATATATATATATAACACAAATAAAGTTATTCTACCTTTATGATAGGCTTTTAATAATGTATATTTGAAATTTGTAAGTCATCATTATGAAATACACGTCGAATAAATTTGATTTATGAAAATATCTATTATTCCATATTGTCGTGCCTACCCAATAAGTAAAATTAAATTAATATATGTAAACTTTTTTTATACATGGCTTTATGTAAAGGGAAAAACACCCACTCTTATAAAAATGTAAGTGTGTATTCAATATCTGTTAATGTCAAATTAATATATGTAAACATTTATTGACTAGGTTTCAATTAGTTCAAATAAAAATAGAATAGGCTTTATGTATACTGATACTAATTTACAAGACATTTAAATACATGTATATATTTGACAATACTTTAATTACTATATTTAATTAAATGCCGCATAGGCTCCATTATAAATACCCTAGCATTGACTATCAATATGATTCATACTGGATTAAAATATATAATATATCCAGCTCATCTGACATACATTATTTCCTACAGGAATTGATGTTGATCTCTTTTTGATGTGTTTGAGAAGTTCCACCTATATGGATGAGTAGATCTCACATATTTTCTCACCACTATGGCCATTAACTCATAAATTATATACCCATGGACTTGATGCTGTTTACTTATTGTAAGCTAACCATATAATTGTTTACTTGAGTAAACACTAGAAACTATTTACTTATTTTAAGCTTAGATAATGAAGAAACTTTTATAATTAATCCAAATAATCAATATTTATGAAATGATAATCCAGATTCATAGAGTTAACTTTATTACTTGTTAAACTCATATACTTGTATTACATTTTACCGTGCTATAAATAACTAACACTTACATTGATTTTTGTAGTGTCTTGTATCTCTATAATTTCAAAACTTAATGGTCTTTGAGCTATTATAATTACAATGATTCTTAGATTTAGAACTCTTGTTTTTTGATTTGCTTTGACATTTTCTATTGGTTGAATTTCTTTCAATTAACTTTGTATATAATTCTAAAGAGGTTGATGTTTCACTTGTCTATCTCTGTTGTATCTCCTTGCTGAGAATTAAATAATGAACATCATCAAATTTCAATTTATTAGTTCTTTATGAACTATTCACAACTATAATTGTAATACGTTAATTTTTGATAGAGAACACAAAAATATCAATACACATACTTCATCATTGACTTCAATACCAAACAACCTTAAATTGGGTTGTGATTGCGTTGACTTCATTGAGTTGCTGGGTCACTGATGTGTTTTCTGTCAACTACAGATTGAAAAAACACCTCATCATGTGCACTTTTTTAGCTTCGATTAGTTTTTAATATATAATAGCAAGAGCCTTCGTCGGCCTTACTATGCTCTTCTCATTTTTTTATATTGAAACTAAGTTGGTAAGATATCATATTTCAGATGAATTCAAGTGCTAGTATGTCTTCTTCTTTCTTCATAGACTCTATCTTCTTCCTCAGAAGGGGTTGATATAGAATTTTCTAGTATATATATTTCTGATAGAATTTCATAGACTCTATATTCTTCAGATTTCTAATATATTTTTCATAGTATTTCATGAGAAATAGTACCATATAAATTGAAATCAGATTTCTTTATGTATTATATAGGAGTAAAATAAAATCAAACATTAAAAAAAATAATAAAATGATATATTTATTCAATCAAACTAGAATAAATATATCAAATTAAACTCAATTTTAATCAAACTAGTTAGATCGAATTAGTTTTACCTCTCTCTCATTCTCTTTGACATAGAATTTGCCAAATTTCATGGCTGAATATTTGAGACCTTGGAAGAAGTTAATGTTAAGAGACTGTGGAATCTGGTGATGATGATGCACCACTAGGATCTTCAACCAAGTGACTATGATCCTATTTATTTGGAGACCATAAGAAGTAGTGAGTGTACGAAATCGACTCTAAGGGAGTGACATTTATTGTAGCAGTCGTGCTTCTAATTCATCTGTCTCAGCAATGGTGGATGAGGTTGTTGAACAACAAGCAATAGAAACAAATGAACATTTTGTAGTTATGGAGACCAAAATGAAAAAGAAGGATGAGCAGATATCTCAATTGAAGAAAGAAATAAATGAAATAAAATAAAATAAGGATGAGCAGATATCTCACTTGAAGGAAGAAAAATATGAAATTAAAGAACTGAAGGATGAGTAGTATACTAATTTTATGGAAGAAATACAATAAATTAAAGAAATGGACGATGAGATGAAAGAAATTAAGAATATAATACAACAGTAGATATCCTATATGGAATCATAATTAGCAGCATTGGTGCAACAAATAGCATTCCGAGATCCAGCTGCAAAACCTCATAGGTGAGGCTAGCATTCCCTATAAATTATGAGGATGATTTAATATGAGAATTATTTCTGAACTGTTATTTATTTTTGTCTATGTGTAGCAAATAATTATGATATTCTTTTGTAAGTTTCATTTTTTTTATTCTGGTTTTGTTGTTTTCTTTTTCAATTAACCTAATTATGAATCTTTGCATGACATATTATTTGAGACACATGAAAAAATTCTAATTCATAGCATTTAGACATTGCCACGATCCTTCCAATGCATGGTTCTCATATTTACCGATTTCAGTTTTATCAAAAGGAGGTCTAGCTTATTTTATCTTTATTATTCCTAAAACATTTTATTTTTGCACTCTCTTTCTCTCTAAACATAATTGATGGACATCTTTTGGATTTTTGTTGAAACTGTATGACAATCAACTTTAATTTATATTTGTTCATGTCTATAGTAATTGTTTTTATATATCTGTGAATATGTTTGTGTGTCTCCAAATCTTTTGGGTAGAGTTTTAGCCTATTATAAGTATGTAAAAACCTATATTTACTAGTGGAAGTAGTGGTAGCGGTGGTAGTGATGGTCGTGGTGCCAGTAGCAGCAATAGAGGCGCCAGTGATAGTAGTGGCAGTGGCTACAGCGATGGCAATGACAGTAGCAGCGGCGGCAATAGTGGCGGCAGTGACAATAGAGCTGGCGACTACATCAGTGGCAGCGACGGGATTGGAGGTAGCGGCGGCATCAGTGCCAGCGGTGGTAGTGGCGGCAGCAGCGATAGTAGTGGCAGTAGTGGTGGCAGTAGTAGCACTGGCAGCAATGACATCAATGGTAGTGGTAGTGACAGTGGTAGCAGTGGCAGCAGTGGCAGGAGCAGCAGTGATAGTGGGAGCAGTAGCAATGGCAACAAATGTAGTATATACGTACCTATATAGTCAGTATATACGTACATATAATACTACAGTATTTTATGTACATATATACTGAGTATATATGTATTTAAAATATATGTATGCATAATACTATAGTTTATATGTACATATACTACAGTAATATATGTACAAGTGAAATGCTAGTATATATGTACATATTTACTATAGTAATATATATTTATCAAAATATAGGTTTTTTATTTTATTTAATTTGATTGTGTGGAATAAATTTCTTATAGATACGGTACCGCATTGTTTACCATACAAATCTTGAATAAGTGAATGTATTTTTCAATAGACATGATGCACCGTGACTTAGACAACTTTTTCGCAGCAGAAATTTGGTGATCGGATGAGTAGAGGGAGAGAAAGTAATGTCAATGCATTGATAGATTATATTTTATGCATAGTCGATAGATAGATTGATTAATAAGATGTAATATAATTTTGTTATTTTTTTGTTTTAGTTAATTAAAATATTGTATTAGAATAAGTTATTAAATGAATTTTTTTTGTTTAATTTAAAATTTTCATTTTTAGTTTCTGTTTTTATTTAATTTAATATAAAAATAGTAAATTATTTAATTAAATTTTTTTTGAAGCTGTATGACAATCAACTTTAATTTGTGTTGTTCGTGTCAATAAAAATTGTTTTTATATATCTGTGAAAATATTTGTGTCTCCGAATTTTTTGGGTAGAGTTTTAGCCTATTATACGTATGTAAAAGCCTATTATTAGTAGTGGTAGCGGTGGCAGTAGTGACGGTGGCAGTGGTGACGGTGGCAGCGGCGGTAGTAGGAGTGGCAGTAGCAGTGGCAGCACCAGAAGCAGCGGCAGCATCGAAAGTAGCAGCAGCACCAGAAGCAGTGGCAGCATCGAAAGTAGCGGCAACAATGGCAGAGGCGGCAGCATCGACATCGGTAGCAGTGGCGGTGGCTGTAGCAGCATCGGTAGCGGCGGTAGTGGTAGTTGTGGTAGTTGAGGCATGGAGTGGCAACACCGGTAGTGGGGGTAGTGGTGGTAGTAGTAGTTGCAGCAGTAGTAGTGGCATTATCAGTGGTAGCAGCAGTAGTGGTAGTGATGATATCGGTGGTAGTGGCAGAGTTTGCAGCAAAGGCGGCGGTGGCAGTGGCAGCGAAGGTGTCGGCAGTGGCAGCTACAGCGATGGCAGCAGTAGTGGTGGTAGTGCCATCAGTGAGATCGGTGGGAGCAGAGGCAACGGCAGTGGCGACAACAATGGCAATGGCGATGGAAGAGTTGGCAATAGAGGTGGCGACATCGGGGGCTATAATGACGGTAGTAGCAGTAGTGGCAGCGGCGGCGGCATTGTCGGCAACAGTGGCAATAACTGTGGCATTGTCAGGGACAAGGGTAGCGGCAATAGTGGGAGCAACTGTAGGGGCGAGAGCGGTAGCTAGAGCAGCAACAACAGCAACAAATACAATATATACGTATGAATAAAGTCAGTATATATGTACATATAATACTACTGTATTTTATGAACATATATACTAAGTATATTTGTACTAAATATATATTTACACATAATATTATAATTTTTATGTACATATACTGAAGTAATATATGTACGCATGAAATGCTAGTATATATTTACATATATACTGGAAGATTATATATTTTATCAATATATAACTTTTTTTTTGTTTTAATTTGACTGAATGGTTTAAATTTCTTACAGATATGATACCGTATTGTTCCTCAGACAAAGCTTGTATAAGTGATGTGATTTTTCACTAAACATTAAGTACTGTGACTCAGACAGCTTTGTCGCACTAGAAAAAAGGTGATCAGAGGAGCAAAGGGACAAAAAACAACGCCAATGAATGAATATATTATACATTATGCACTATCAGTAGATATATTGATGAATAAGATGTAATAAAATTTTATTATTTTTCATTTCAATTATGTAAAATATTGAATTTGAAAAAGTTATTAAATGATTTTATTTTTTATTTATTAAAAATTATTTATAGTTTCATTTTTTATTCAATTTGATATAAAAATATTAAATTAATAAAATATTTATTATAAATATTTATAGTTTCATTTATTATAAATTAAAATCTAAAAATAGTATTGAAATTAAAATAGCAAGTGAAAAATCTCTTGCTAAATTAGCAAGTGAAAAATCCCTTGCTAAAATAGCTAGGGAAAATTCCCAAGCTAATTTAGCAAGGAGAATCTTTATTTTAGCAATAGATTTTTCCGTCACTAACTTTATTTAGCTTGGGATTATTTCTGCCGCTAAAATTATCGACCAGCACTTTAGCTTCAGAAATATTTCGTCGTTATTTCTGTTTAGCGACGGAAAATCTACTTTAGCTTGCTAATTTAGTTAGGAAATTTATCTTTTTTAGCAATGAATTTTCCATCACAAAATTATTATCTTGGGACAATTTCCCTCGCTAAATTTTAGCAACAAGCACTTTAGATAGGGAACCGATCACTCGTTAATCCGTCACTATATCCAATTTAGCATAGGAAAATACCTATTTAGCTAGGGAATTGTCCATAGCTATATGAGATTTTTCTTGTAGTGATATAATTAAATATACTATATTTGTATCTATGTATACATATATGTATTCATATAATTAAATCTATATATTTATTTATAACTTTGTATATATGTATGTATAACTACTTATAACTACTTGTATGAATATTTTTATATATAATTATTTGTTTAACTATATATAACTCTATTTAATTATCTATACTATAGGTATAAAAACATATAGAGGTTCTCCTCCTTCTCTGCTAACCATCTCTTGAGGTCTATTGATTTTGTTTCTTTCTCTCATCAGATATCTTTTCTGACATACGACAAAGGATTTGAGATTTAGTGGAAGAAATGGAATTTACGTTCACAAAGCTGTTCAGCAGGCTATTTGCGAACAAGGAGATGAGGATTTTGATGCAGGGGGAAAGAAAACCTTTCTGTATAGGTTAAAGCATGGTGAAATTTTCACCACAATGCCTACTAATGTATTCAATGTAGAGACTTCTGAATACAAAAACATCAATTTAACTAAGTGGGATGTTGGAGGTCAAGACAAGATTTGCCCTTGCTGAAGGGATTACTTCTAAAATACCAAAGGTTTCATATTTTTAGTGGACAGCAATGACAAAGATCAAGTTGTTGAAGCCAGAGATGAGTTGCATAAGATGCTAAACTAGGAAAAGCTTCGAGATGTAGTTTTTTTAGTGTTTGCCAATAAGCAAGATCTTTCCAATGCGATAAATGCAGCTGAAATTTCTAAAAAGCTAGGACTTCACTCTCTTCTCCAATGCCATTGGCACATTCAGAGCACCCATGCTACCTCTGGCGAGTGCTTCTACGAGGGTCTTGATTGGCTTTCCAATTACATTGCAAGAGTCATAAACAATTTTAGCATGATGAGGCTAACTTTGTGGACATATCTGAATGTGGATCTAATCTTTGCCTATTTTGCTTGAGTTTTGTTATGTTATGTGTATGACATCATCTATTTCTAGGGGGATTCAAATTATATTTATATGTATATATTGCATGCATGAAATACAAGACTGCATTTACGTTGTTATGATCTATTATAAGCCGAATTTGTTTGTTTTCTGTTCCGTGTTTTTTTGCCATTGGATCCCAAAGGTATAAGAACTTATAACTATAAATAATTATCTTTGACTATATGCATAACTAAAAAATATAATATATAACTATATTTAAAAAATATAATTACCAACATATATTTTATATATATTTTAATATATTAGTATATAAAAATGTATTTTACCATATATATACCTCTAGATAACTATATGTATACATATATAAAATAATATAAAAATATATATATATCTACATGTATAAATATAAGTATAACTATATGTATAACCACATGTAACTATATTTATAATTACATATATAACAACATACAAAATTATGTTGAACTATATGAGTATAACTATATATAAATATTTGTATAATTATATATAAATATTTGTATAACTATATAACACTCTATATAATTAAATATAACTATATTTGTAACTATGTATTATATTTATATAAATCTATATATTTAATTATATTTTTATATATTTATGTATAACTATTTGTATGAATATATTTATATATAACTATATGTTTAACTATATAAAAATACTTATAGCTATATATACTATATGTATAATAACATATAACTATATCTAATTGTATCTTAATATATGTATAACTATAAAAGCTTTATATATAACTATATTTAAATATATAATTTACAACTTATATTTAATATACATTTGTATATATTAGTATATAAAAATGTATTTACTTTATATATACCTATACATAACTATATGTATAAATATATAAAATTATATGAATAAATATATATACCTACATGTATAAATATAAGTATAAATATATGTGTAACTATATGTATAACCACATGTAACTATATTTATAATTACATGGATAACAACATACAACATTATGTTTACGTATGTGTATAACTATATATAAATATTTGTAAGACTAAATAAAATTTTATATAATTAAATATAACTATATTTTTAACTATTTATTCATATATGTATACGTATATTTAAATCTATATATTTGTTTATAACTATGTTTATATTTTTGTATAACTAAATATAACTACTAGTATGAATATATATAACTAAATGTTTAACGATATATAATTGTTATAACTATACATATTATATGTATAATAACATATAACTATAAATAATTCTATCTTACTATATGTATAACTATAAATAATTTATACATAACTATATATATATATATATATATATATATATATATATATATATAATTAAATTAACAACATATATTTAATATACATTTTTATATATTAGTATAAAAAATGTATTTTAGTATATCGATACCAATACATTACTATATGTATAAATATGAGAAATAATATGAAAAAATGTATATACATACACGTATAAATGTATGTTAACTATACATGTAACTATATGTATAACCACATGTAACTATATTTATAATTATATGTATAAAAACATACAATATAATGTTTAACTATATGTATATAACTATATATAAATATTTGTATAACTTTAAAAAACTTTATATAAATAAATATAACTTTATTTTTAATTATGTATACACATATCTATACATATATGCAAATCTATATAATTGTTTATTACATTGTATACATTTATGTATATCTACTTATAACTACTTGTATGCATATATCTATATATAACTATATGTTTAACTATATGTAACTTTTTATAACTACATTTACTATATATATACTAATACATAATTATATATGGGATAATACCAATTTGTTGCACTAACTTGAAATAAATGACAAAAGATATAATATCAACAATATGCAAGCACATAGCATGAGAATGTCTGTTGGTTACGCTCATATATGGTATAAAACAAAAAAAGGTTGTACTCTTACCTAATCTCAGCCCTAGGGTCTCAGGCTCATATATGAACTTATGTATGACAAAAGATGTAATATTTAATAGGTTTGTATTGAATTTTTTTTTCTTTTATGTAATTCCTCATTTTAACACTACATTCTTTGTGTGTCTCTCTCTCTCTTTAATTATTTCTGTGTCACTCTCTTGCTCTTTTTTTTCGGTCACTCTCTCACTCTTATTATTTTTTTTATCTCTCCTTTCTTCCTTGTTCTCTCTCTCTCTCTCTCTCTCTCTCTCCCTCTCTCTCTCTTCCCCTCTCTCTCCCTCTCTCTCTCTCTCTCACTTTTGCCATTTCTCTCCTCTTCTGTCTCCCCCCTTTCCTCTCTCTCTCTCTCTCTCTCTCTCCCTCCCTCTCCCCTTTCTCTCTCTATCTCCCTCTCCAAATCTCTACATTCCTATGCCTTTCTCTTTCTCCCCACCTTCTCTCTCTCTCTCTCTCACTCTTTCTCTTTCCCTCACCCCCTTCAATCTTTAAATGTCTTTCATTTTTGCTATCCTTTCTTGTTCATTATCATTTTTGCTCCCTTTATCTAGTATTACCATGATATCTATTAATCTTTATCGTGCTAAAAATTGAGCCTGTGCATGTAGATGAAGATATAGAAAATTTATGTGACTCATGGTGGCATAATAGAAATTGAAGATGATCAATTTCTATTTGAAGATGTGTTCGAACTTCTATCAGAATCAGATGAAATATCAGAATATCCATTGAAGGAAGACTATGATGGCGGTAATTAAACTGGTATAATTTTATTATTATATAAAATTATCAAAGACTTTCTATATTTTGTTGAAATCTATCGGTGTGTTTTATTCTAAAATACATGCTTATTCATCATATCTCTATTATTTTTTCTATGTTTTATTTTGTACAGTAGATGGTGCCTAAAGGACGTGGCCATGGTGGAGGTGGACGTGGACATAGAAATGAACTAAATCCATCTAGTATGTTACATCATGTTGCAAAATCAGTACCATCTCATACCCACCATATCTAGACTTCAACATCACAATCACCATCTTCATTTCTATCACCATCACCATCATTCAGACCACTACTATCACCATTATCAGATATAAACCCACCACCCATAATGCTTCCCGCACACACTTTTGATCCATCTCTATCTTCTACACCACATTTTACACTAATAGTTCTCCCATTTACAAAACTAATGGCATCATTAAATGATGTGCTTTCCTCTGCAGTCAGTGCAATGTTAGTAATTGAGATTGTGGATTATAGGTAAAAGAAATTTGTAAATATGACTTGAAAAAAAAATTTGATGTTGCGGTAAGTGGTTTTTTTATATTGGTATGATTTGCTTGTTTTCAATGTTATTTATTTATTTGTACAGTTTTATTCCACCACACAAGTGTTCGATATAATTACAAAGTCTTTGAAAAAAAATGGTTGATTCTAATGCATTCTCCTAGGAGAAAATTTCTGAATCGACAAAAGATTCTTATTTTAATGACTTTTAGGTAAAAATAACAAAACAAAAGCATTGAAAAATAATTATCTAATTACTTAACTATTATGTTGGCTATTATTCAAGTAGTAAATAATTATGATATTATTAATATAAATTCTTTTGTGATTTTTCTATATAAAAAATCAGTGCACATGGGCGGCCAAATTTGATGGAAGGATAAAATCATTATGGGAGATCAAAGCTGCTCAATAGTATTCTAATTTTGTCCATAAATTAAAGAATATGAAAGAAATGCCTGATTTTATATCTGAGTATGACTGGCCTAAGTGGCTTTAGTATTGGGAGGAGCCAGATGTGAAGAAAAAATAATATATTCCTAGCAAAAATCGACAAAGTGAGGTAGCTGGACTAGGTATTAGAAATCTCTCGAGGCACAGGAGGGTCAAAGTCGAGCATTGAACACACTCGAGATTTGGTACAATTTTAAAAATTTAAACATTTATATATTTAGTGGCTGTCCTAATAGTCTGATAATTCAAATCTCTATATGATTTTATTAATTTTGTTAAATTTTTTGATTATTATTTTTTTATGACTTAATAAATTCATATTCTAGGTAGGAGGATTGGGTCGAGATCCCAATTTTTATGAGATTTTCAGGATGATGCATGTGAATAAAGTGGATGGTCAGTTTGTTGACAAGTCTCAGATGATTACTTTAAGAATCTATTATATTAATAAAATTTTATAATGCTACAGTACATCTTGAAAGTTGTTTGGAATGCTAAATATTTATTTTATTTTATGTATATCTAGAATAGTATTTTTCTCTATTTTATCTCAGCAACTATTGGAGGAATGTGTGATAGCTGCTCATCAACAACTTGAGGGTTCTTTGGATCTTCAACCATTTGATTATGATCCTATTTATTTGGAGACCATAAGAGGCCATAAGAAGCAGCGAGTATACGGCATCGGCTCGAAGGGAGTGACATTTAGTTGTAGCAGTCAAGCTTCTATTTCATCTGTCTCAGCAATGGTGGATGAGGTGGTCAAACAAAAAACAATGGAAACAAATGAATATATTGTAGTTATGGAGAACGAAATGAAAAAGAAGGATGATCAGATATCTCATTTGAAGGAAGAAATATATGAAATTAAAGAACATAAGGATGGGCAGTATACTAATTTTATGGAAGAAATACAAGAAATTAAAGAAATGAATGAAGAGATGAAAGAAATTAAAAATGTAATGCAACAGTAGATGTCTTATATGGAGTCACAATTAGTGGCATTGGCACAAAAAATAGCATTCCGAGATCCAGCTATGAAACCTCACAGTAGAGGCTAACTTTCCATGCTAATTATGAGAATAATTTCATATTATAATTATTTCTGAACTGTTATTGATTTTTGTCTATGTGTAGCAAAACATAATGAGATTTCTTTGCAGGTTACAATTTTTTTTATATTGATTTTCTTCTTTTATTTGCCGATTAACTTAATAATGAATCTTTGTAGGACACATTATGTGAGATGCACGAAAAAATTCTGATTCAAAACATTCAGACATTGCCATTGTCCTTCCAATGCATCGGTCCCATATTTACTGATGTTAGCTTGATCAAAAGGAGGCCTAACTTCTATTATCTTCATTATTCCTAAAATATTTTATTTTTGCACTCTCTTTCTCTCTAAACATCATTGATGGACATCTTTTAGATTTTTATTGGAGCTGTATGACTATCAACTTTAATTTGTATTTGTTCATGTCTATAATAACTATTTTTATATATTTATGAATATGCTTGTGTCCCTGAATTTTTTGTGCTAAGTTTTAGCCTATTATAGGTATGTAAAAGCCTTAGCTAATCCTCCATGGTGCAGGGAATAACACCTTAGCTTCTGAAGTTGTGAGATTAACCAAAAAAATTAATTCCACTCAAACGCGGGTTTGTTCTTGGCAATCTTATTTTCTGCAAATAAGCGTCGTCGTAGTTTACATCTGTGACTGCTTGTTATAAGTTATTGGTTTGTAAATGTAGTATGTCATGCTCCATGTGCAGGTGTAATAATGTTCTCTATCTGCATGGAGTACCATAGGAAAAAGAACTAAAAATGCTGACAATGCCTGAGAGACCTATATGCATATTTTTTAAGTCCTATAATATTTTTCTTTGTCGTCTTTTATGGTATGTGTATTTGCATGAAAGTACAAGTGTGTGTGTCATCTAAGGCTATGTGATTATATATACATACATATAATACTATAGTATGTACGTACATATATACTAGGTATAAAAGTACATATATACTTAGTATATATCTATGTATATACTGAGTATATAAATACGTATAAAAGTACGTGTATGAATCACATAGCTAGATAGATAGCTAGATAGAAAAATAGACTGAAAATAAAATATATAGATAGATAGATAGACAAATAGACAAATAAATAAATAAATAAATAGATAGACACATATATAGATAGATAGATAGATAGATACATAGATAGATAAATAGATAAATATATTCAAAAATAGATAGACCAATGAACAAATAGAAAGATAGATAGATATATATATATATATATAAAGATAGAGAGATAAATAGATTGATACATATAGAGATAAATAGATAGACTAATAGAAAGATAGTCAGATATTTAGATAGTTTATTTGACATATATATATATTGATAGATTTATAAATAAAAGATAGAGATTGACAGAAAGACAAATAGATAGATACACAAATAGAGATATAAATAGATAGACATATCGATAAATAGACACATATATAGAAAGACATATAGATAGATACATATATAGATAGATAGATAGCCAGATAGATAGACACATAAAGATATGGATAGATTTATATATTGAGATATAAAAAGATGGACTATTAGAAAATAAATTAGACAAATAGATAAGCAAATAGACTGATAGACATATGGACAGATAGGCCTATAGGCAGATAGAAAGATAACTAGAAAGATAGATCGACAAATAGAAAGCTATACACATTGTGAGATAGACTGATAGACTAATAGGCTAAATTACAGAAAGATTATTATATAATTAGATAGATAGATAGATAGATAGATCATTGACGGATATATAAATATATAGATAGTTAGATAATTAGAGAGAAACATAGATAGATACAATGATAGATAGATAGATAGACAATTAGATAGATTGAAAGATAGGCAGAAAGACAAATACATAGATAGATAGATAGATATATAGATAGATAAACTGGTAGAGTATTAGATAGATAGTCATATAGATAGATACATATACAAATAGACTGATATACATATAGACACATATATAGATAGATAAATAGATAGACACATAGATAGATATTAAAATATATAGATAGGTCAATATATAGATAAAAAAATAGGCTAATTGACAAAGAGGTAGATAGATAGATAGACAATTTGATAGTTAGACATTTAGAAAGATAGATAGATATATCAATAGATAGAAAGAATTTATATAGATAGATAGATAAAAATAAAGATAGATATACACATAATGAGATAGATAGAGAGACATATAGATAGATATACACATAAATACATAGACACTTATTCAACAAAGAAATTAAATAGACAGATAGATAGATAGTTACCCAGATCATTTAGATAAATAGATAGATAGACAGATAAACAATTAGAGGGATAGACTTAACGGTGGTAAGATATATTAACAGATAGATAGATTAAATGATAGATAGATAGATAGAAAGATAGTGAGATAGTGAGATCTATTAGATAAATAGAAGTATAAATAGCTTTATATTTACATAGAAAGATAGATAGACATTTAAACATTTAAATAAATAAACAAATAAATAGATAGATATATAGATAGATAGACAAATTGACATATAGATTAAAATATAAATAGATACATAAATTGAATAATAGATAGGTAGACAAATAGAAAAATATACAAATTGAATGATAAATAGCCAGATAGACAGATGGATACATAAATAGACAGATAGATAGATAGATAGATAGTTACATAGTTACATAGATAGATAGACATATAGAAATTCAGATAATTTAATAAATAATAATATAGATATATAGTCAGATAGGGAAAGACAGACATTTAGATATAGATAGATATATATATATATATATAGAAAGATACACATAGAGATATCTAGACGAATAGATTGAAAGACAAATAGATTGACAAACAAATAGAAAGATAGATAGATATATAAATAATTAAATAGATAGCCAAATAAGCAAATAGACTGCTAGAGAGATAGACATATAGATAGATTAATAAATTGATAGATAGTTAGATAGATAGACAGACATATAGATAGACATTTAGACACATAGACACATAGACAAATAGATAAATAGATATATAGATAGATAGATAGACGAATAGATAGATAGACAAATAGACATGTAGACAAATAGACAGATAGATAAATAGATAGACAAATCGATAGATAAACGAATAGATAGATATAAAATTAGGTAGATACATAGATAAACATATAGCTAGATTGGAAAATAGTCTAAAAGAGAAATATATAGATAGATAGATAGATAGACTGACAGATAGATAGATAGATAGACAAATAGAGAGATAGATAGATAGACACATAGATAGAAAGACACATAGAGAGTGGACATTTAGATAGATAAAGATATAAAAAGATAGACTATTAGAGAAATACTTAGATAGATAGATAGATACATAGATAGATAGACACATATAGAGTGGACATTTAGATATATAGAGATATAGAAAGATAGGCTATTAGAGAAATACTTAGATAGATAGATATATAAAAAGAAATATAAACATATAGATAGATAATTAGATATCAATATTTATAGATAAATAGATCATATAAATATAAAGATAAATAGAGATTTGCATAGATAGATATAAAAATAGATATAGATAGCCAAATACACAAATAGATAGATAGAAACTTAGATAGATAGATAGCTAGATAAATAAATAGATAGCAAATAGACAAATAGATTGATAGTCAGATATATGGATATATATATATATATATATATATACGCAGATAGACATATAGAAAGATAGATAGAATACAAGATATATAGATAGATAGAAATCTAAATAGATAGATAGATAACTAGACAGATAGAAATATAGACAAATAGATAGACAGATAGATGGAAAGAAAGAATGAAAGATTGATAGGTATATAACTAGACAATTAGACAGAGTGATTATTAGATAGATTGAAAGAATGATAGTTAGATAGTTTGATAGATAGATAATTTGACAAATAAATAGTTTGATAGATTGATTGATAGAAAGATAGAAAATTGAATTGGTACATAGATAGATAAATATACATATAGACATTTGGATAAATAAATAAATAAAAAGATAATAATATATAGAGAGAAAGACAAATAGATTGTTAGAATAGATAGATGTATATTTAGATAGATAGGACAGATAGATAACTAGGACAAGATAGATAGATAGACAAATAGACAGAAGATAACTAAAAAATATAGATAGACAGATAGAATGATAAACAAATAGACTGATAGACTACTAAATGATAGAATAATATATGATAGATGCTAGATATATAGATAGATAGATAGATAAATAGAAAATAGGTAGGTAGGTAGGTTAGAGAGATAGATAGACATGTAGACACATAGACAAATAGATGATAGATAGAAAGATATAAGATAGACACATAGACACCAAGATACATAGACTGATAGATAGATTCATAGATAGACAAATACACTTCTACACAAATACACGAATATACAAATAAATAATAAGATCATTACACAAATAGATTCATAGATGCTTAGTCAGATAGAAAAATAGATAGATAGATTGTTAGAAAAATAGACACATAGATAAACAGATAAATAGACGAATAGACAAATTGATAGGTAGATATATTGACAAATATATAGATTGATAGATAGATAGACAGATAGATAGACAAATAAATAGATAGATAGATTGAAATAAAAATAGATAGATAGATAGTTAGTTAGTTAAAAAGATAGATAGATATAAAACTAGTTAGATAAATGGATTGATAAATATACAAATATTTAGATAGAAAGATTGACATATATAGTGAAATACATTTAGATAATTAGATAGATAGATAGATAGATAGATACAGACTTATTCACTGAAAAACTAAAAGGCTTATAGAGAGTTAAATTGATAGACATATAGACATATAGATAGATAGATAGATAGTTATCTAGATAGATAGATAAATGGATATATAGATTGATTGAAAGAGAGATGGATAGACAAATATAATAATACATAGATATATATACAAATAGATAGATAGACATATAAACACAAATATAGATAATCAGATAGATAGACTAATTGACTGATAAAAGAATACATAGTTAGATTGTTATACAGATAGATAGATAGACATACAGATTGATATATAATTAGATAGTTAGACAAGTAGATAAATAGATAAACAAATAGACATATAAAAGATAGATAATAAAAAATATAGAAATATAGACAAATAGTCAGATAGAATGATTAACAAATAGTCAAAGACTGATAAACATAAAGACATATATGTAGATAAATAGATAGACAGAAAGATAGATATAAAGATATGTAGTTAGGCATATATATAGATATATATATAGGCAGATAGATAGATAATCAAATAGATTTATAAATAGATAGAAAAATAATTAGATACATAGATTGACAAAATGATAGATAGATAGATTGATTGGTAGACAAATAGACATATAAATAGTTAGCCAGATAGATAGATTGATTAATAGATAAACAGGTAGATAAATAAGCACATAGACTAATAGACGTATATATGAATAATAGAAAGAGAGATAGATAGACAAATAAAAAGATATACATACACATAGATATATACATAGTTATATTGATATATATATAGATAGATAGATAGAGATGTATACAAATTGATATATAGCCATTATAACAAAAAGATAGATAGATTACTAGTCTAATAAATGATTAGAGAGAGAGAGAGATAGATAAATAGATAGGTAAATAAATAAAAAGATAAAAAGATAAATAAAAAAATAGACATATAAACGATAGACATATAGACAAATAAATAGATTGACATATAAACAAGTAAATAGAAAGATAAAAATAAACATATATAAATAGAAAAATATACAAATAGACAGATATGTATATAGATAAATAGATAGACAAATAGATATATTAATAGACTGGTAGATATATAGATAAACACATAGAGACACATTGACATAGATACACATAGACACATATAGACATTAACACGTAGACACTGACACATAGACACAGACATAGATAGTTAGATAGATACAAAAAAAAGATAGATATATAGATATACAAATCGACATTTAGGTAGATAGACAATAAGCAAATAGAGGGATAGACATATATATAGATAAACAAATAGATAGATAGTGTGATAGAAAGAAAGATAATTAGATAGATTGATAGATGGTAGATAAGAGTTAAAATTAGACAAAGATACCCAAATATCAATAGATTGATAGTTAGATATATATATATATAGATAGATATATATATATATATATATATATGTATGTATGTATATAAAGATATACATATAGATAAATATACAGATAGATAAATTAATAGATCGATATAAAAATAGTTATATGGACAGATAGACAAATAGTCAGATAGTTAGATATATAGATAGAAAAATAGTTAGATAGATTAATAGAAAAATAGTTTGATAGATTGATAGATAAATATATAGATAAGCATATAGAAAGAAAGGTAGAGAGATAGATACATAGATACACACATATATAGATAAAGACAAGATAGATAGATAGATAGAAATATATATATATATATATATATATATATATATATATATATATATAGATTAATAGATAGATAGATATATATATATATATATAGAAAGATTTATAAATAGACAAAAAGACATATAAATATATAGATAGTTAGACATAAAGTTAGATAAAATGAAAAGTAGATAGATATATAGATAGATTAGCAAATAGGCAAATAGATAGGCAGACATATGCAAAAATAGATAAATATTTAGATATATAGATAGATGAATTGCAATATATAGAAATAAATAGATATATAGATATATAGATATATAGATAGATAGATATATAGATATACAAATAGATAGATAGATAAATAGATACATAGATAGCTAGATAGATTGATTGATTGATAGATTAAAAATAGATAGATAGACATTTAGAAAGATAACTAGATAGATAAACAAATAGGTAAATCCATATATAGACAAATAGATAGATAGATAGATATACAGATAAGTAGATTTGTTGATAGATATATAGATAGATAAATAGATATACAGATTGAAAGATAGATAGACAAGTAAATAGGTAGGTAGATAGATAGATAGATACATAGAAAGGTTAATTGATAGATAGATAGAAAGATAGATTGATAGATAGATAGATTGAAAAAATGATAAATATAGATAGATAGATAATATATATATATATATATAGACAGATAGAGAGAGAGAGATAGATAGATTGATTGATAGACCAAAAAGGCAAATATATAGATAAGCAGATAGATATATTGATGATTAGATAGATAGATAGGTAGATAGATTCACTAATAGTCTAATAGACAAAAAGGTATTTAGATAGTTAGTAAAATAGATAAATAGAAAAAGAGATAGATCGATAGATAGATAGATAAACAAAAAGATAGATAGATATATATATATATATACAGACAAAAAGACAAATATATAAAAAGATTAATAGATAGTTTGAAAGATAGATAGATAGACAAATAGACAAATAGATAGATAGATAGTACAATGAATAGGTATATCGATATTTAGATAGATAGGAAAACATATATACAGATATACAAATAGATAAATAGATAGATAGACAAATATAGAAATAGATTGATAGACAAATAGATAGATATACAGATATACATATAGATAGATAGATAGACAAATAGACAAATAAAGATATAGACATATAAATAGATAGACAAATAGATAGATAAATATATTGACAAACAGACAGATAGAAAGATAAATAGAAAGATATAGATAGATAGAATCTTATACAAATAGATAGATAAATAGATTTAATAATAAATAGATAGATATATAGATAGATTGATAAAAAAAAGGAAAATAGGAAAATAGGAGGAAGTATATATAGATAAATATTGAGTTAGAAAGATAGATAGATATATAGATTGATAGATACATATATAAATATATAGGCAAAAGATAGATAAATAGATAGACATATACAAAGATAGATAGATAGACAAATAGACAGATAGATAGAGAAATAGACAAATAGACAAACTGATAGATAGATATATAAACAGGTAGATAGATAGATATATCAATAGATATATAGACAAATAGATAGACAGACAATAGATAGATAGATAAATATGCCAATAGACAAATAGAAAGATAGATAAATAAATAGACAGATTGACAAATAAAAAGTTAGATAAATAAATAAACAAATAGAAAGATAGATTTAAATACAAATAGGCAAATAAATAGATACACATATAGATATAAAGAAAGATAGATAGATAGATACAAAGAAAGACAAATAGAAAGATATATAGAGATAAAATTAGATAGAAAATAAATTGATAGAGAATTTGCTGAATTGATAGATTGTTAGAAAAATAGTTAGGTAGATTGATAGATAAATAGATATATTGATTGATATTTACACAAATATATATAAAGATAGATAGACATATAGATAGTTACATTGAAACATAGATATATAGAGAGATAGTTATTTAGATAGACATACAAATAAACATATAAATAGTTACACAAATTGATAGATACACAGATAGATAGGTAGATAGATAGAAAAGTTGATATATAGATAGATACATAGTTAGACAGATAGATAGATTGATAGATAGTGTGACAAATAGTTAGATAGACACATAGTCTAATACATTTATATAATAAAAGATACATATAGAGAGATAAATAGAGATAGAAATAGACAAATAGAAAGATAAAAAATAGATAAATAGATAGAAGATAGATTTATAGACATATAGAAAGATAGATAATTAGATAGATAGACTAATAGTCTAATAGATGAATAGAGTGATTGAAAGAAACAAATGTATAGATAGACAAACAGATAGATTGACAGATAAAAAGATAGATACATAATAGACAAAACAAAAAATAAATAGATATACAGATAAATAGATATTAAAATTAATATATATACACATAGTCACGTAGATAGAAATATAAATATAAACATACACAAATAGACATATAGACAAATATACACATAGGCAGATAGATAATATATAGGTAGATAGAAAGATAGAAAGATAGATTGATATATAGATAGTAGATATATATATATATATATATAGTAATATAGACACAGACACATAAACATATAAACTCATTGACACATAGAACCATAGACACATAGATAGATTGATAGATAAAAAGATAGACAAATAGATAGATAGATAGATAGACTAATAGATTGACAAATATATGGATTAACAGATATATATACTGATAGATAGACTGATAGACTGATAGATAAATAGATAAATAGATAGACAAATAGATTGATAGCTAGATACATAGATAAAAAAATATATAGATAGACATATAGATAGATAGATAGATAGACAAATATATAGATTGATATATATATATAGATATACAAATAGATAGATAGACAAATAGATAGACAAATATACAGATAGACAAATAGATAGATAGACAGATAAATAAATAATAAGATAGATAGATAGAAAAATGTTAGTTAGATAGATAGACAAATAGATAGATATGTAGATAGAAAGATATGTAAATAGATATATAGAAAGATACATACAAACATATATAGATATATAGATAGAGAGATAAAATTATAAATAGATAGATAGATAGACAGATAAATAGATAGATAGTTAGACAATTTGATAGATGAATAGATAGATAGACTGATAGATAAATAGATAGAATGATAGACAGATGCATAGATATGAAGATAGGCAGATAGACAGAGAGACAAATAGATAGCTAGACATATTGGCATATTGACATATAGATAGATTGACATATAGTTAGATAGAGCGATAAATAAAAAGATAAATAAGCAGATAAATAGATAATTACATAGACATATAGATAGAAAAATAGATTATTAGATAGAAAGATTGATAGATAAATAGATATCTTTATAGTCAAATAGATAGATAGATAGAAAGATAGGTATATAGATATATAGAGAGTTAGTTAGATAGACAGATAAATAGATAGATAGATAAACTTATCGATAGAAAGACAATTAGATAGTTAGAGAGATAGATAGATAGATAGATAGACAGATCGATAGATAGGTATATAAATAGCTAGATAGTTGACAGTTAGACAGATATATAGATACATAGATAGATAGATAGTTAGATAGACAGATAGAATGATAAATAGATACATAGATAAATAGATCTACAAATAGAAAGAAAGATAGATAAACTAATATAAATTGATTGATAGCTAGTTATATAGATAGTTAGGCAAAAAGATAGTTAGACAGATAGATAGTTAGATAAATAGATATATAGATAGATTGATAAATAGAAAAAAATGAAAATATATAAATAAGTGATAGTAAGATCAATGGATTGATATATATATGTAGGTATATACATATATCGATATATAGATTAACTTATAGATAGATAGACAAAAACACAATTAGAGAGTTAAAGAGGAAGATAGCCTGAAAGATAAATAGATCGACATATAGGTATATAAACAAAAAGTTAGATAGATAGATAAAGATATAGAACTATAGATAAATAGATAGATAAATAAACAACTAGACAAATAGATAGATAGATAAATAGACAGATTGATTGATAGATAGATATAAAGAAAGATAGATAGAGGGATGGATATATAGACAAATAGATTAATAGAAAAAATGATAGATAGATAGAAATACAAAAAGCATATATACAAATATACATATAGTAATATAGACAGATACTAAAATATATAGACAAATAGATAAATAAATAGATAGATAAAAAGATACATACAAACATATATAAATTGATTGTTAAATAGATAGTAATATAAATAGACATATAAATAGATAGATAGATAGATAGAATGACAGATAGACATATATATAGATAGATAGAAAATTTGATAGATAAATAGATAGATTGATTGATTGACAGATAAAATGATAGACAGATCCATAGATATGAAGATAAAAAGATAGACAGATAGATAAATAGACATATTGGCATCTTGATATATAGATAGATAGACCGATAGTTAGATAGAGAGATAACCAAAAACATAAATAAGTAGATATATAGATAATTACATATACATATAGACAGAAAATTAGATTGTTAGATAGATCATTAGATAGATAGACAGATATCTAGATAGACAAATAGATAGATAGATAAGTATATAGATAGATAGTTAGTTAGATAGACAGATAAATAGATAGATAAATTCATAGATAGAAAGACAATTTGATAGTTAGAGAGATAGATAGATAGATAGATCAATAGATAAACATATGAAAAGATAGATAGTTAGACAATTAGACAAATAGATATACATATAGTTAGATAGACAAATAGAAAGATATATAGATGGGTAGCTAAGCTGATAGATAGACATACATATAAACTAATATACAGATAGATGAGAGATAGATAAACAAATAGACAGACAAATAGAAAGATAAATAGATACATATATAATTAGATTTACAAATAGAATGATTGATAAATAAATTGATATAAATAGATAGCTATACATATATATATATATATATATATATATAGTTAAATAAATAGATTGATTGATTGATAAATATAAAAAAATGAAAATATATAGATATGCAGATAGTTAGATTTGATGGATATATAGATAGTTATATACATACACAGATATACAAATTGACTTATAGATTTATAGACAAAAACACAATTAGACAGTTAAATATGTAGATAGACAAAAAGATAAATATATTGAAATATAGGTATATAAATAAAAAGTTGGATAGATAGATAAACATATCGAAATATAGATAAATAGATAGATAGAAAAATAACTAGACAAATAGATATATAGATCGATAGAGAGATTGATAGATAGATGTAAGAAAGAAAGATAGATAGAGAGATTTACATATAGACAGATAGATAAATAAATAAATAGATAGATCGAAATACAAAATGCATATATACAAATATACAACTATTAAAATAGATAGATAAATATATAGACAAATAGGTAGATAAATAGATAGACATATAGATAGATAGATAAATAGATAGATAGATATATTGATTGATAGACTGATAGATATAGATAGATAGATAGACAAAAAGTCAAATAGAAAATAGTAAATATACAGAATTAGAGATAGATATTAGACACTTAGATAGAAAAATATATTGATAAATAGATTGACAAATATACAGAAAGATAGATAAATAGATAGATATATAGATAGACAAATAGATAGATTAACAAATAGATAGATAGTTAAATAGATCAAAAGTTAGATAGATAGACTAATAGATAGAAAGTTAGATAGAGAGAGATAGAAATATAGAAAGATAGATTGACATATATATAGATATTAAGATAGAAATATAGAAAGTTAGATAAATAGATAAATAGATATTTAGAAATATAGATATATAGATAGATAGACATAGAAATAGATAGATAGAGAGTTAGATAGATAGGTAGATAAATAAATAGATAGATAAATAAATAGAAAAATAGACAGATAGATAAATTAATAGGCAAATAGACTTATAAATTGATAGACTAATAAACATAAAGATAGATATACATATAGATAGTAAGAGAAATAGAGAGTTACATAGATAGATAGATAAATAGATAAAAATATAGATATATAAATAGATTGATTGGATGATACATTAATAGATTGATAGATAAAAAGCTAGTTAGAATGTTAGATAGATAGATAGATAGATACATAAATAGATAGATTTTCACATAGACATATATACAAATAGATAGATAGATAGGTAAACATATAACAAACATATAGAAAGATAGATAGATAAATAAATAGATAGATACATAGATACTAAAATAAATTAATAGATGAATATATAGACAGATAGACAAATATACATATAGATAGATATACAAATACATATATAGATAGATATAGAAAAATATAGAGAGATAGACAGGCAGACAGATAGACAGATAGATACATACATACATAGTTAGGAAAATAGATAGCTAGATAGACACAGAAACATAGATAAATAAACAAAGACACAAATAGATAGATAGATGCATAGATAGATAGAAAAATAGATAGATAAACAAACATAAGATAGAAAGATAGATAAATAAAAAAATTAGACATATACATAGATAGACAGACACATAGACACATAAAGATAAAAATAATTAGACAAAAAGATACCTAGAAAATTAGACTAATAGACTAATAGGCATCTAGTTTGATAGATAGACACATAGATAAATAGATAGATAGACAATTAAATAGATAGATAGAAAGTCAATTAAATAGACATATAGATAGACATATAGACATATATATATATATAGATTTATAGATATATAAATAAACAAATAGACATATACACATATAGATGTAAAGAAAGAAAGATTGATTGATATATAGATTGACAGACAGATAGATATATAGATACATACATACATAGATTGATAGATCGACAAATAGATATATAGACATATAAATAAATAGTTAGATAGTTAGATACTCAAATCAACATGTAAATAGATATATATATAGATATAGAGATAGATAGACTAATAGACTGATAGGTTAAAAACATAGTTAAATAGTTAGATAGATAGATAAATAGGTAGATAGATAGATAGATAGACATATATATTTTTAGTTATTTAGTGAAATAGTCAGATATAAAGATAAACATTTAGATAAATTTATACATTGATAGATTTATTGATAGACAGATAGATTCATAGACAAATAAAAAATAGGAAAATAAAAAGTTATACATATAGATAAATATATAGATAGAAAGATAAATAGATTTATTGATATATAGATAAAAATATAGACATATAAATAGTTAGGCAAATAGATATATAAACATATAGAGAGATTGATAGATAGATAGAAAGATAGACACATTGACTTATAGACTAATATACAAAATGATAAATAAAGTGAGAGATATATATAGATAGATAGACAGATTGACTGATAGATAGTAGACAAATAGATAGATAGACAAATTGATAGATAAATAGATAGACAAATATATAGATACATAGAATTATAGATAGATAGATAGATAGACACGTAGATAGATAGAAAGATCGATTATTAGATAGATAAATACATAGAAAGATAGATTGATTGACATATAAATAAATAGATTCCTAGATAGAAGGGCAGATAGACAGACAGATAGATAGACAGACAAATTGATACATATAGAGATTGTGAGAAGGATATTTATATATATAGACAGATTGACTGATATACTGAAAGATAGAAAGATAATTAGATAGTTAGATAGATAGATAGATAGAATGAAGAATAGTTGGATAGTTATATATATTGATAGATAGACATATATATATATATATAGATAGACTTATAAATAGATAAGCTAATATATAGATATATAGATAAACATTTTTGACAGATAGATAGATAAACATATAGATAGAATTATAGATAGATAGATTGACATATAGATAGATAGATAGACATATAAACAGATAGACATATAGATAATTAGTTAGATAGATAAATAGATATATAGACACATAGACTTATAAACTGATAAACATAAAGGTAGATAGAGATAGATTATTGACATATAGACAAATACATAGATATATAGACAGGTAGATAGATTTATAGATAATAGATATATATATTGAAAGAAAGAAAGAAAGATAGATATAAAGATTGATAGACATATAGACAAATAGATAGATAAAAAATAAGATAGATATACACATAAACACATATATAGATAGTCAGATAGATAGATAGATAGACTATTAGACTAATAAAAAAATTTATAGTTAGATTGTTAGAGATATAGATAGATAGCCATAAAGATAGAATGTTAGACTCTTAGATAAATAGATAAATAGACATATAGAAAATACATTGATAGACATATTGAATGATCGACAAATAGTTAGAAAGTCTGTTGGACAAATAGTCAGATACAAAGATAAATAGATAGATAGATATATATATATATATATATATAGATTGATAGACAAATAGATATATAGATAGATAGAAAAATAAAAAGATAGATAAATAAAAAGACAAGAAGACTTATAAACTGATAGACTGATAAATTGATAGACTGATAGATAATTTGATAGTTAAATAGATAAAAAGATAGATATATACAAATAGACAATTAGATAGACTATTAGATATATATATATAGGTAGAATGACTGATAGACTAAAAGACTTATAGATAGAAAGATAGTTATATAGTTATATGGTTAGATAGATAGGCAGATAGATAATTACATAGATAGATAGATTGACATATAGACATATATACAATTAGATAGATAAACATATAGATAGATATTTAGATAGAAATATAGATAGATAAATAGATACATAGATAAATAGATAGTCAGATAGACAAATAGATAGATAGATAGTAAATTCATAATTAGATAATAAGATAAACTATAGATACATAAACAAATAGATAATTAGATAGATAGATTGATTGATCAATTGATAGATAGATAGATAGATAAATTACTACATAGTCTAATAGACTTATATATTAAAATATATATATATATATACACATATAGACAAATAAAATGAAAGATAGAAAGATAGATATATAGATAAAGAGTTAGATAGATATTCATATAGAAATATAGATTGATACATAGATAGATAGATAGATAAATAGTTTAATTGATGAATACAAATATAGCGAAAAGATAGATTGAAAGATAGATAGATAAACAATTTAATAGATAGACAGATAGACTAATAGATAGATAGAAAAATCGACAGAAACAAACCTAAATAGATAGACAAATAGATAGATAGACAGATAGAAAGATAGATAGATTGAAAAATAAATAAATAAATAGATATATAAACATGTAGATAGATAGATAATTAGAAATATAGACAGATATACAGATGGACAAATAGATAGATAGGTAGATAGATAGATAGATAGATAAATAGATAAATAGATAAATATATAGATTGATAATTAGAAAGATAGATTGATAGATAAATACATAGATACATAGACACATAAATAGAATAACACATAGACACATAGACACATAGAGACATAGACAAATAGACACATAGAAACATAAAAACGTTGACATATAGATAATGATAGATTGATAGATACAAAGAGAGATAGACATACAGATAGATATATAAGTAGATAGAGAGATAAGTAAATAGAGAAATAGATAAATAAAAAGATAAACAAATAGATAGATTGAGAGATAGATTTATAGACAGTTAGATAGAAAGATAAATAGCTAGATATATAGATTGTGAGATAGACAAATATTTATTGATAGATTGATAGACAAATATAAAGATAGATAGATATACATATAGTCAAATATACAGATAGTTAGATAGAAAAATAAATAGACTGATAGAAAAAAGAGTTAAATAGACAGACAGATAAATAACTAGCTAGATAGTCAATTAGATAAAAAGATAGATATATAGATAGACAGAAAAATAAATAAATAAATAAATATATATATATATATAGATTAACAAAAATATAGATAGATAGATAGACTAAGAGAAAGAAAGACAGATATAAATATAGATAGATAGACATATAAATAGATAGATAGTTAGATAGTTATAAAAATTGATAGATAGATAGACATATACATAGATTAATAATTGACATATAGATAGTTTGAAAAATAGAAAGATAGTTACATAAATAGATAGATAAATAGATAGATAGATAGATAGATAGATTGACTAATAGATTGATAGACAAATAGATAGTTAGAGATATAATTAAGACAGATATATAGATAGATATAGATATATATATATATATATAAGATAGATAGATAGATAGATAGATAGATAAATTGATAGTACATAGATATATAGAGAGATTGACAAATATATAGATTTACTGATATTCTAATACATTGAAAAGATATTTAGACAATTAGATAGATAGATAGATTAAAAGATATACACTTTGATAGATATCAATATAGATAGTTTGATAGTTAAAAATATTGTTAGAGAGTCATATAATCAATTAGAAAAATAAATAGATAGATAGATAGATAGAGAGAGATATAAATATATAGATAGGTAGTTAAATAGATAGAAAGATATATAGACAAATAGACACATATTGATATAAAGATGGATAGATAAATACATATACAGATATATAGATAGATAGCAAATAGACAGACAAACAGATCAATAGATAGATAGAAAAACATTTGGATAGTTAGATAGATGAATATAAAGATAGATAAATATAAAGATAGATAGATAAATACATAGGTAGATATATAGATAGATAGACAGATTTAATGAATGACTAATAGACAAAAATACAATTAAACAATTAGATAGATAGATAGAAATATAGAGAGATCGACAGATAGATAAATAAATAAAAAGATAGATAAACATATAGATAGATAGATAGACAAATATATAAATATATAGATAGATAGACCAAAGGATTGATAGATAGTTAAAAAAATACATAGATAGTTAAACAAATATATGGATAGGCGGATACATTGATAGATAGATATATAGATAGAAAAAAATCATATAGATAGTTAGACATATAAACAAATAGACAGATAGATAAACAAGTAGATAGATATAAATATAAATGTATAGATAGATACACACACACACACACACACAAATAGGCAAATAGACAAATATATATATATATATATATACACACACACAAATAGGAAAATAGACAAGTAGATATATGTATATATATATTTATATTTATATTTATTTATTTATTTATATTTATTTTTATATATAGAAAGATAGATTGATAAAAAAATAGATACATATATAGATATATAGATAATTAGATAGATAGATAGACTATTTGACAGATAAATAGATATAAAGATAGATAGATTTACTGATAGACAAAAAGATAGTTATATAGATAAATGGATCGACAAAAAGGAAAAAATATAACTAGACATAAATATAGATAGATAAATAGAAACTTAGACAGATAGATAAATATATATATAAAAGATAGAAATAAAGAAATTCAAATAAATAGATATACATACAGATAGACAAATAGATAGATTAACAAATAAACATATATATAGATAGACAGATAGATCGAAAGATATACAGATATATAGAAAGATAGAGAGAGACAAAGATAGATATATAGATAGATAGATTAACATATAGATAGAGAGATGATAGATAGACAGATAGATATAATGAAAAGTAGACATATAGAAAGATAGACATATAGATAGTTAGAAAAATAGATAGATAGATAGATAGACACACATATATATACATAGATATATTGATCGATAGATATATAGATAGATAGATACATAAAAAAATAAATAGATAGTTATATAGATAGATATACAAATAGATAGATATAAAAATAGGCCGATTGACAAATAGATAAATATATAAATAGATAAATTGATTGATTTACAGAAAGATAGTTCGACATATATACAGATAGATAGAAAGATAGATACATAGATAGATGGACAGATAGATAAATATACAATTAGTAAGATAGATATATAGACAAATAGACAGATAGATAGTTTGACAGATAGACAGACTAATAGATAGTTAGATAGATAGATAGAATCATAGAAAAATAGATAGAAAAATATAAAGAAATACATGAAAGACAGAAAGAAAGATAGATGGATAGATAGAAAGTTAGACAATAGATAGATATACAGATAGATACATCTGATTATAGATAAATAAATAGATAGAAAGATAGACAAATAAATACATAGACAGAAAAACAAAAAGTTAGATAGACACATAGATAGATAAATAGAGTCACAAATCAACAAATACACAGATAAAATGATAGATAGATAGATATATAGATAGATTCCCTAATTGATAGATATATATAAATATAGATAAGCAAATTGATTGATTGATTGATTGATAAACATATATATTGATAGATAGATAGATACACAAAAACGTAGATAGATAGAATGATTGATAGATAGAAATACAGAAAGACATATAGATAGATATAAAGATAGATAGAAATACAGAAAGACATATAGATAGATATAAAGATAGATAGATAGATAGATAGAAAGGTAGACAGATAGATAAGTAGACTATTAGATGGATAGACAGGTAGACAGATAGATTGATTAATAGATAGACAGATAAATATATAGACACTTATACTAATAGAATTATATACTAAAAGATTGTTAGAGTAATATACTTTGAGATAGATAGATAGATAGATAGAAAGATAGATAGATAGACAGATAGACACTTAGAGATATAGACATTTAGATAGTTAGACAAATAGATAGATAGACTAATAGTCTAATAGATGAATGGAGTGATTAAAAGAAAGATAGTTAGATAGATAGATAGATAGGTAGACAGATAGACAAGTAGACTTTTAGATAGATAGATAGATAAATAGATAGACACATATACTAATAGAATTATATACTAAAAGATTGATAGAAAATTATACTTTGAGATAGATAGACAAATAGAAAGATAAATAGATAGGTAGACAGATAGACAGTTAGAGATATAGACATTTAGATCGTTAATCAAATAGATAGATAGAGTGATAGTCTAATAGACGAATAGAGTGATAGAAAGAAAGACATACAGACAGACATATAGATAGATAGATAGATAGACTAATTGATAGATAGATAGATAGACAGACAGATAGATAGATATAATGATAATTAGATAGACAGGTTGAAAAATAGATAAAATTAAAAATAAATAGATATTCAGGCAGGCAAGTAGATAGAAAGATAAATAGAAACATATACAAATATATAGAGCCACAAATAAATAGATAGGTAGATAGATAGATAGATAAATATATATGTAGAAAGTTTGATAGACAGATAGAAATATATATATATATATATATATATAGGCAGATATATACATAGGTAGATATATATATAGATAGATAGACACCTAGACCAAGAGAGAAATAGACACATATACACATAGACACATATACATTTAGACACTTAGAGACATAGATACATAGACACCTAGACACATTGTCACAAAGACATTGATAGATAGATAGATACTAAGAAAGACAGATAGATAGATAGATAAATATCTATATATACATATAGATGGATAAAAAATAGTCAGATAGATAGATAAACAAAAATATAAATAGATAGATAGATATATAGATACACAAATTTTCATATAGCCATATAAATAGATAGATAGATATACAGATTGATAGATAAACCAAAAGATAGATAGATAGATAAACAAATATACATAAAGAGAGGTATATCGATAGATAGATAAATAGTTAAACATATAAAAAGATAGAAAGATAAAAAGATAGATCACTAGAGGGATAAACAAATATTTATTTAGAGAGATACATACATAGAAAAATAGATAGATATCTAGATAGATATATAGATAGATATATAGATAGATATAGATAGATAGATAGACAAATAGACATTTTAAAATAGAAAGATTGATAGATAGACAGATAGATAGACAGAAAGACAAATAGTTTGACACACATATAGATAGAAAGATAAATTAATAGTTACTCATATATATAGTTATACATATATACAAATACATAAATAAATAGAAAGACTGATAAAGAGATAAATATATAAAAAAATAAATAGATAGACATATCAAAAGATAGTAAGATATACAAATAGACAAATAGAAAGATAGTGAGATAGAAAGAAAAACTAATAGAGAAATAGTCATATATATAGATAAAAAGATATATAAATTGACAGATAGAAAGATATACAAATTGAAAGTTTGAGAGATAAATAGATAATAATATAGATATATAGATAGATAGACAGATAGATACATAGATACATAGATAGATAGATAAATAGACTGATAGATAGATACATAGATACACAAATATACATATAGATCGATAGATGGATAGAAGCATAAACAAATATAGAGATAGATAAATAGACAGGTAGATCGATATAGAGATAGATAGATAAATAGAAACTTAAATAGATAGATAGATAGTCTATTATATACATAGACACATAGATAAATAGACATACAGACAGATAGATAGATAGATATATATATATATATATAATGAATTAGAAAGATAAACAGATACATAAATATATAAAAAAATAAAAAATAGACAAATTGATATATAGATAGATATATATATATATATATATATATGTAGCCAGACAGATAAATAGATTCAAAAATAGACAAATAGAAAGATAGCAGATAGATAGATAGAAAGATTGACATATAGATAGAATAATAGATAGATAGATAGATAGATAGACAGATAGATTGATTAACAGATTGATAGATAAATAGATAAATAGATAAATAGATTGATCAAAAAATAGATATATAATTAGATAGTTAGACATATTAGCATATAGATAACTAGATAGATAGATAGACTATAAAAAAATAGACAGATAAATCAATTTATAGATTGACAGTAAAACATATAGATAGATAGTCAACAAGGCAAATATGAGCATAAGTAGATAAAAATATAGATAGTTTAACACACACACACACACACACACACATATATATATATATAGACATATAGTCAGATAGATAGATAGATCGATAGATATAAAGATTGGCTGCTAGATAGATAGATAAATAAATCATATGATTGATAAATGTGAAGATAGACAGATAGACACATAGATTGATTGATTGATAAACACAAAGTTTGATAAATAAATAGATAGACAGATAGATAGATTGATAGATAGTAGGATAGATAGATAGATAGATTGATTGATTAATAGGTATATATATAAATTAGCAGATAGATAGATATCCATATTGACAAATAGAAACATAAGTAGATAGACAGATAAATAGATAGTTAGTTAAATAAATAGACATATATATAGATAAACAAATAGAAAGATAGATAGAAAGATAGATAGACAAATATCCTAATAAAAAGATAGATTCAAAGATAGATATATAGATAGATATAGAGAATTATAAGCAGATCGATAGATAGACTGATAGTTTGATTGATAGTTATAATGTTAGATAGATATATAGTTAGACAAATAGATATATTGAAAAATAGATAAAAAGATAGATAGATAGCCATATAGATAGAAAAATAGATCGATTGATTGATACACACATAGACAAATATAATGATAGATATATAGATAGATAGATAGATAAATAAATATATAGATAGATACATAAATTGACAAATAGACAGATAGAAAGATGAATGTATAGATAGATTAATAGATCGATAAATAAATAAAAAGATAGAGTGATCATCAAATATGTAGATAGGTAGATGTGTAGAAAGGCAAATATATAGATAGACAAATAGTTAGATAGATAGATAGATAGACAGATAGATGGATAGATTGATAGGAGATAGATATATGGATAGATAAATAGATACATAGATTTACTAATAGACTGATAGTTCTATTGATAGTAAAATAGTCAGATTGTTAGGAAAATAAATATATAGACAAATAGACAATTAGACACATAGATAAATACACAAATAGATATAGAGACAGGTGAAGAGATAGATGGGTAGATAGATAGATAGATAGATAAAAAAATAAATAAATAGATAGACATATAAACATATAGAAAAATAAAAAAATTTATTGATAGATAGATAGATAGACATATATATAGTTAGATAGATAGATAGATAGATAGACAAATTGATATATAATTAGAAAGTTAGACATATTAACATATAGACAACTAGATAGATAGATAGAGTGTTAAAAAAATAGACAGATAGATAGTTTTATAGAATGACATATAAACATATATATAGATAGACAAAAAAGTAGATTGAAGGATAAGTATATACAGATATAGATAGTTTGAGATATATATATATATGTATATATATATATATATATACACATATAGTTTGATAGTTAGATTCAAAGATAGTCAGATAGATAGATAATCATATAGATAGATATACAAATAGATAAATGGGAAGATAGACAGATATACAAATATACTGATAGAGAGATAGATTGATAGATGAATAGATAAATAAATAGATAGATAGTAAAGTAGACATTTACTAGTTTGATAGATAGAAAGATAGATATATAAATTGACAGAAAGATAGAATTCCAAATAGACAAATAGATAGATCACTAGTTATACACTTAGATGAATAGATAGATATAAATAGTTAAATAGATAGATAGATAGACAGACAGATAGATAGATAGATAGACAAATTGCTGGAAAAAAAGACAGATAAAAAGGTAGATAGATAGATACACAAATAGATATTTAGAAAGATAGAAAGATAAATAAATAGGCCGATAAGTAGATAGGCACAAAGACAGATATTTAGATTGACAGATAGATAGATAGTCTGATAGATAAATTGATAGATAGCTAGATAGATAGTTAGATAGATAGATAGATTCATAGAAAGTTAAATATAATGACTGATATACTAATAGTCTAATAAATAGTTAAAGAGTTAGAGAGTTAGATAGTTATACAAATAGATATATACGATAGATAGATAGATAGATAGCTATACAGATTGGAAAATAGATAGATGTGTTGATAGATAGATAGATAGACAAATATAATTATAGACATATAGATAGAGAAATAGATAAATAGATAGATAGATAGCTAGATAAATATACTAATAGAAAGATAAAGAGATAGATAGATAGGCAAATAGAAAAAATAAAGTTAGTTAGATAAAAAAATAGGTAGATAGGGAGATGGATATAAATGCAGATATACATATAGACAAATAGATAGATATAAATAGTTAAATAGATAGATAGATAGACAGACAGATAGATAGATAGATAGATAGACAAATTGCTGGAAAAAAAGACAGATAAAAAGGTAGATAGATAGATACACAAATAGATATTTAGAAAGATAGAAAGATAAATAAATAGGCCGATAAGTAGATAGGCACAAAGACAGATATTTAGATTGACAGATAGATAGATAGTCTGATAGATAAATTGATAGATAGCTAGATAGATAGTTAGATAGATAGATAGATTCATAGAAAGTTAAATATAATGACTGATATACTAATAGTCTAATAAATAGTTAAAGAGTTAGAGAGTTAGATAGTTATACAAATAGATATATACGATAGATAGATAGATAGATAGCTATACAGATTGGAAAATAGATAGATGTGTTGATAGATAGATAGATAGACAAATATAATTATAGACATATAGATAGAGAAATAGATAAATAGATAGATAGATAGCTAGATAAATATACTAATAGAAAGATAAAGAGATAGATAGATAGGCAAATAGAAAAAATAAAGTTAGTTAGATAAAAAAATAGGTAGATAGGGAGATGGATATAAATGCAGATATACATATAGACAAATAGATAGATATAAATAGTTAAATAGATAGATAGATAGACAGACAGATAGATAGATAGATAGACAAATTGCTGGAAAAAAAGACAGATAAAAAGGTAGATAGATAGATACACAAATAGATATTTAGAAAGATAGAAAGATAAATAAATAGGCCGATAAGTAGATAGGCACAAAGACAGATATTTAGATTGACAGATAGATAGATAGTCTGATAGATAAATTGATAGATAGCTAGATAGATAGTTAGATAGATAGATAGATTCATAGAAAGTTAAATATAATGACTGATATACTAATAGTCTAATAAATAGTTAAAGAGTTAGAGAGTTAGATAGTTATACAAATAGATATATACGATAGATAGATAGATAGATAGCTATACAGATTGGAAAATAGATAGATGTGTTGATAGATAGGTAGATAGACAAATATAATTATAGACATATAGATAGAGAAATAGATAAATAGATAGATAGATAGCTAGATAAATATACTAATAGAAAGATAAAGAGATAGATAGATAGGCAAATAGAAAAAATAAAGTTAGTTAGATAAAAAAATAGGTAGATAGGGAGATGGATATAAATGCAGATATACATATAGACAAATAGATAGATATAAATAGTTAAATAGATAGATAGATAGACAGACAGATAGATAGATAGATAGACAAATTGCTGGAAAAAAAGACAGATAAAAAGGTAGATAGATAGATACACAAATAGATATTTAGAAAGATAGAAAGATAAATAAATAGGCCGATAAGTAGATAGGCACAAAGACAGATATTTAGATTGACAGATAGATAGATAGTCTGATAGATAAATTGATAGATAGCTAGATAGATAGTTAGATAGATAGATAGATTCATAGAAAGTTAAATATAATGACTGATATACTAATAGTCTAATAAATAGTTAAAGAGTTAGAGAGTTAGATAGTTATACAAATAGATATATACGATAGATAGATAGATAGATAGCTATACAGATTGGAAAATAGATAGATGTGTTGATAGATAGATAGATAGACAAATATAATTATAGACATATAGATAGAGAAATAGATAAATAGATAGATAGATAGCTAGATAAATATACTAATAGAAAGATAAAGAGATAGATAGATAGGCAAATAGAAAAAATAAAGTTAGTTAGATAAAAAAATAGGTAGATAGGGAGATGGATATAAATGCAGATATACATATAGACAAATAGATAGATATAAATAGTTAAATAGATAGATAGATAGACAGACAGATAGATAGATAGATAGACAAATTGCTGGAAAAAAAGACAGATAAAAAGGTAGATAGATAGATACACAAATAGATATTTAGAAAGATAGAAAGATAAATAAATAGGCCGATAAGTAGATAGGCACAAAGACAGATATTTAGATTGACAGATAGATAGATAGTCTGATAGATAAATTGATAGATAGCTAGATAGATAGTTAGATAGATAGATAGATTCATAGAAAGTTAAATATAATGACTGATATACTAATAGTCTAATAAATAGTTAAAGAGTTAGAGAGTTAGATAGTTATACAAATAGATATATACGATAGATAGATAGATAGATAGCTATACAGATTGGAAAATAGATAGATGTGTTGATAGATAGATAGATAGACAAATATAATTATAGACATATAGATAGAGAAATAGATAAATAGATAGATAGATAGCTAGATAAATATACTAATAGAAAGATAAAGAGATGGATAGATAGGCAAATAGAAAAAATAAAGTTAGTTAGATAAAAAAATAGGTAGATAGGGAGATGGATATAAATGTAGATATACATATAGACAAATAGATAGATATAAATAGTTAAATAGATAGATAGATAGACAGACAGATAGATAGATAGATAGATAGACAAATTGCTAGAAAAAAAGACAGATAAAAAGGTAGATAGATAGATACACAAATAGATATTTAGAAAGATAGAAAGATAAATAAATAGGCCGATAAGTAGATAGGCACAAAGACAGATATTTAGATTGACAGATAGATAGATAGTCTGATAGATAAATTGATAGATAGCTAGATAGATAGTTAGATAGATAGATAGATTCATAGAAAGTTAAATATAATGACTGATATACTAATAGTCTAATAAATAGTTAAAGAGTTAGAGAGTTAGATAGTTATACAAATAGATATATACGATAGATAGATAGATAGATAGCTATACAGATTGGAAAATAGATAGATGTGTTGATAGATAGATAGACAAATATAATTATAGACATATAGATAGAGAAATAGATAAATAGATAGATAGATAGCTAGATAAATATACTAATAGAAAGATAAAGAGATAGATAGATAGGCAAATAGAAAAAATAAAGTTAGTTAGATAAAAAAATAGGTAGATAGGGAGATGGATATAAATGCAGATATACATATAGACAAATAGATAGATATAAATAGTTAAATAGATAGATAGATAGACAGACAGATAGATAGATAGATAGACAAATTGCTGGAAAAAAAGACAGATAAAAAGGTAGATAGATAGATACACAAATAGATATTTAGAAAGATAGAAAGATAAATAAATAGGCCGATAAGTAGATAGGCACAAAGACAGATATTTAGATTGACAGATAGATAGATAGTCTGATAGATAAATTGATAGATAGCTAGATAGATAGTTAGATAGATAGATAGATTCATAGAAAGTTAAATATAATGACTGATATACTAATAGTCTAATAAATAGTTAAAGAGTTAGAGAGTTAGATAGTTATACAAATAGATATATACGATAGATAGATAGATAGATAGCTATACAGATTGGAAAATAGATAGATGTGTTGATAGATAGATAGATAGACAAATATAATTATAGACATATAGATAGAGAAATAGATAAATAGATAGATAGATAGCTAGATAAATATACTAATAGAAAGATAAAGAGATAGATAGATAGGCAAATAGAAAAAATAAAGTTAGTTAGATAAAAAAATAGGTAGATAGGGAGATGGATATAAATGCAGATATACATATAGACAAATAGATAGATATAAATAGTTAAATAGATAGATAGATAGACAGACAGATAGATAGATAGATAGATAGACAAATTGCTGGAAAAAAAGACAGATAAAAAGGTAGATAGATAGATACACAAATAGATATTTAGAAAGATAGAAAGATAAATAAATAGGCCGATAAGTAGATAGGCACAAAGACAGATATTTAGATTGACAGATAGATAGATAGTCTGATAGATAAATTGATAGATAGCTAGATAGATAGTTAGATAGATAGATAGATTCATAGAAAGTTAAATATAATGACTGATATACTAATAGTCTAATAAATAGTTAAAGAGTTAGAGAGTTAGATAGTTATACAAATAGATATATACGATAGATAGATAGATAGCTATACAGATTGGAAAATAGATAGATGTGTTGATAGATAGATAGATAGACAAATATAATTATAGACATATAGATAGAGAAATAGATAAATAGATAGATAGATAGCTAGATAAATATACTAATAGAAAGATAAAGAGATAGATAGATAGGCAAATAGAAAAAATAAAGTTAGTTAGATAAAAAAATAGGTAGATAGGGAGATGGATATAAATGCAGATATACATATAGACAAATAGTAATATATATATATATATAGATATATAGATAGATAGATAGATAGCCAGAAAGATAGATAGATAGAGAGACAGACAGATAAATAAATAAATAAATAGATAGATAGGAAGATAGAGATAATGATAGATAAATAGATAGACTAATAGAGTGATAGTTCGATTGATAGTTAAATTGTTAGATAGTTAGTAAAATAGATATATAGACAAATACATAGATAGACATATAAACAAATATGCATATAGATATATAGATATATATATATATATATATATATATATATAGATATATTAACTATAATAGGTAATTAGTGATTCAGACAAATAGATAAATAGACAAATAGATATAATAGGTAGACAGATAGATATGTAGATAGATAGATAAATAAATAGATATATAGATAAATAGGTAATTAGATATATAGATATATCTATATAGATATATAGATAAACAATTACAAAGATATAAAAATAGGTAATTAGAGATTAAGACAAATAGATAAATAGACAAATAGATATAATAGGTAGACATATAGATAGGTAGATAGATAGATAAATAGATAGATAAATAGATAAAAAGATATATATATATATATTAACTAAAAGACTGATGACCAAAACAAAAATAGATAGTTAAAAAGATATACAGATAGAAAGATATATAGTTAGACAATTACAAAGATATAAAAATAGGTAATTAGAGATTCAGACAAATAGATAAATAGACATATAAAAAAATAGATAGATAGATATATAGATAGACATGAAGATAGATAGTTAAATAGATAGAGAATTAGACAAATAGAGAGAAAAATACATAGATAGATAGAAAGATAGATAGATAAATAGACATACAGACAGATAGATAGAAACATAGATAGACAAATAGATAAGTAGATAGACAAATAGAAAAAAATATTTTTATATAGATATATAGATATGTAGATATATAGACAGATAGAAAGATTGACAAATAGTTAGATAAATAGATTTACTGATATAATATTAGGTAGATAGACAAATATATAGCATTACAAAAAAATCTCAAATAACTTGGAAAAATTCCCTAGTTAAATAGGATTTTTTTATTGCTAAAATAGAATAACAATGGATTAATCACTGATGTTTTCCAAAACTAATGTGCTCAGCACAAAAAATTAATGTTCGAAAAATTCTCTATCAAAAAAGTTTTAACGACATAAAATTCCTTAGCTAAATTTATTTTTTTCCTTGCTAATGTTGATCGTATTTTAGATTTATAGAAAAGTCCCTAGCAATCAGCGAGGTAAAAATCCTTAGCTATCTTCATTCTAAAATTATCTTTACTATTTTATTTTTTTACAAAAAATGTGATTACATATTTTTAAGTTTTTATATTAAATTAAATAAAAACACAAACTATAAACCATAATTTATAATTAACAAAAAATAAAAGAAGTTAATAAATTTTTTTGATACTTTATATTATATTGTTAAAACAAAAATATTACAAAATTCTATTACATCTTCTTCATCAATACATCTAACGACATTGCATAAAGTATAATCTGCTTATGAAATTGACATTCCTTTCATTCCCCCAGCTCCTCAGGTCACTAGTAAAGGAATCATAGCCATATTTCTCTATCACCGCTTCCTACGATAAAAAAACAAAAAATAATGCCCACCTCAAGTCTCGACCTTGTTAATTTATTGCTGAAGAATGAAAATGATCCACCTCGGTGCGAACATGAGCCATTGTATTGAACATGAATGCTTCGAAAAATGAAGAGCCCAAATTGGAGTGATCATCAGCTTCTGCCAGCAGAATCCTTCCGTTAATTATTGTTTTTTTAAGAAAAAAATGCAAATCAAGACTATTATTTTCCACTTTAATAAGAAGCACATGCAAAGCTTGCCTAAAAAGCAAGAGTAGACACTCATATATTTTAAAATTATTAAATATGATAATTTTAATAAGAACTAGACATTTTCTAGATCCTCAAACCTCTGAACATAGCTTTCTACCTTCATCTCAACAAATCAAACCTATGAATGGATATAGTGAGACCAATGTGAGTTGGAAATCCTACGCAAATAATATTCTGGATCAGGCTAGGTCATTAGGAGTAACACTACATTTTTATTGGTGTCCATTATATATAACTACATCTACAACATGTATACCTATATGCTTCAGAAACTTAGTATCCATTCATATCATTCATCTAGTTCATACATATTTTTTTTGGATATTGTATAAATCTTTATCATTTTCCCATATATTTTAGGAACTTAAATTTAATTTTTTCAAAATTAAATGTATTTTTATTGTATTTTTATATGTTTGTATTAATTATTATGCTTTAATATGTTTAGGGTTTGTATTTTTGTTTCATTTAATATTATTTAACTAAAATTGATTTCTAATAAAATGTCCATTTGTTAAAATTCATGTTGTAAATTTCAAAACAAATAACAATATGTCTGTGTAATAAATATTATAAAAAGTTTTTAAAATATATATGTGATGTAGTTTTAATTAACAAAGATAAAACTTTAAAAATAAAATTTATTTAGAAAATAAAATTTGTACATCATAATATGCAATATGTTATATTTATTATAAATAAATAATGTTTGAAATATATCTATTAATTACAAAAAAAACATTGTCAAGTATTCAATTTGAAAAAAAAATTTAAAAATAATTATTTAAAAAAATAAATTCATATATTAATATGGTCATTTATATAGTTTGAATAAAATAAAAAAAATAATTAGTTGTAGAAAAATTTACTCATATATTTATATGGTAATATGTTTTGTTTGAACATAATTAAAGAAATAATTGATTTTTTACAAAATATTAAAAGCATGTATTTACATGCACTATATTATATTTATTTGAATATTAAAGTTTCTAAAATTTTATTAATAAGAATAAATAATAGGTAAAAATTTATCATAGACATTAATATTTTTATAAAAAAATTATATAGAAAAACAAAAATAATATTATCTATTTATGAACTATATTTTCATTTTTAACATAATTGTAAAAACAAAATAATTTACAAATATGTCAACTTCATTTATTTAAATGAGTATAATGATAGTTATTTTAATATAAATATTAAAAAACAACTATTTGAATAAAATAGAAGCTCATATATATAATTCATAATTTCATTTTACACATTAATATGCTTCACACACACACACATGCATACCCACACACACACACATATATTTGTTTTAAATATAAATAATTTATAATATTTTATAAATTGTGTACAATATATAATATTTTATTGTAATTAAATTTTCAAAATCAAAAATTTTATATACATTTAGACACCCACACACACACACAAATATATATATATATATATATAATAGTTTCATGTGTAACTTTAAAAATACATAATGTATATAGGTATGTGTGTGTTTGTGTGGGTGTACAATAGTATTTGCATGCATACAAATATATACACACTACTTTGAAAATGTAGATATGTGTGAATATATACAAATGTACAAAAATGTGTATGCTGATATATATTATATAGTAATGTATATGGATGTATAAATGTATGTGTGTGTAGCATAGTGTATATGCACATATATATTTATGCATATATATGTAAATATCAACATTAATTTTGTGAAGAAAAATAATTCAGCACATAAATATTAACATGTTCGACAAATTCGTGAGAGCATGAGCAAATAGTGACATTATTGCAAGATACCACTAATCTCCCATCTATAATACTTTGCCTCAAATTTTGATCAGAATACTACTTGCAATGATAAAGTTCATTCAATACTACATACCATGGAGTTACATTTTAATTCAATATTATAATTTGTTCAAATAAAAAAATCTATCTAATATCTTCTTCAACAACTCTTCTATCTTCCTTGTCTAGTCTTGATAAGCTATTTTTAATTTTTATTATATGTACATTTCTTATCTAATATCTCTAGTTCAAACTATTATAATAGTAAAATTCATCATATCAATCTAGGGCTGACATCTTTTTTTTCTATGAGATATTTGATTATAGAATATTTAGAATATACTATGACATTGGCTCCCACTAAATATGATATTAAATTGCCAAAAGAAAAGATTGTTGATACAAGTTCTTTCTATATACTGTTATAATTCAATTGGGCATTTGAGAGCGTGTTGTTACCATAGTATATGATAACTATTTATAAATATTTGTATAACCATATAAAACTTTTCATAATTATATTTAACTATATTTGTAACTATGTAAACTATTTTTATAACTATATTAATAACTATATATACCTATTTTTATAACTATATAATATTATATAACTATATGTGTAATTCTATATAACTATATTTTTAACAAAATATATCATATGTTTAATAATTTATACCTATATATAATTGTATTTTACTAAATGTATAACAATAAAAATATTATATATAACTATATCTTTAACTACATACATATTTTCTAACTATATATGTATTACTATATATAAATATTTGTATAACTATGTAATACTCTATATAATTAAATATAACTATATTTGTATCTATGTATACATGTATGTATTCATATAATTAAATCTATATATTTATTTATAACTTTGTATATATTTATGTATAACTACTTTTATCTACTTGTATGAATATATCTATATATAATTATATGTTTTACTATATAACTCTATTTTTAATTATATATACTATAAGTATAAGAACAGATAGAGGTTGACCTCACTCTCTGGTGACTATCTCTTGAGGTATTTGATTTTGTTTCTTTCTCTCATTAGATCTATTTACTGCCATAAGACAAATGGATTGAGATTTAGTGGAAGAAATGGGGTTGATGTTCACAAAGCTATTTAGTAAGCTATTTTCCAACAAGGATATGTAGATTTTGATGCTAGGTCTTGATGCTGGCAGTAAGAAAAGCATTTTGTATAAGGTGAAGCTTGGTGAAATTGTCACCACAATTCCTACTATTGTCTTCAAATTAGAGACTATTAAATGCAAAAATATCAATTTCACTGTGTGGGATGTTGGGGGTCAAGACAAGATTCACCCTTTTTGGAGAGATTACTTCTAAAATACCCAATGTTTCATATTTTTGGTGGACGACAATGATAGAAATTATGTTGTTGAAGTCAGAGATGAGTTGCATAGGTTTCTAAATGACGAAAAGGTTCGAAATGTAGTTTTGCTTGTGTTTGCCAATATGCAAGATCTTTTCAATGCTATGAATTTAGCTAAAATTAGTGACAAGCTAGGACTCCACTCTCATTGCCAATGCCATTGATACATTTAGAGCTCCTGTGCTACCTCTGGCGTTGGCCTCTATGAGGGTCTTGATTGGCTTTTCAATTATATTGTCAGCAAGTCATAAACTATTTAGCAGTATCAGACAAACTTTATTGAAATATCTGGATGTGGATCTAATCTTTCCTACTCTGTCTGAGTTTTATTCTATTATGTGGATGACATCATCTATTTCTAGGGGGATTCAAATTATATTTATTATTATATATTGCACACCTGAAATACAAGGCCTCATTTACTTTGCACTAATCTATTGTAAGCCGAGCTTCTTTGTTTTCTATTTTGTGTCTTTTTGCCATTGGATCCCAAAAGTATAAGAACATTTAACTATAAATAATTTTCTTTGACTAAATGTATAACTATAAAATAATATACATAACTAAAATTAAAAAATATAATTAACAACATATATTTAATATACATTTTTATATTTTAGTATATAAAAATGTATTTTACTATATATATACCTATAGATAATTATATGTATACATATATAAAATTAAATGAAAAAAATATATATACCTCCATGTATAAATATATGTATAACTATATGTGTAACTATATGTATAACCTCATATAACTATATTTATAATTACATGTGTAACAACATACAACATTATTTTAACAATATGTGTATAACTATATATAAATATTTGTATAATGATATATAAATATTTTAATAACTATAAAACACTATATAAAATTAAATATAACTATATTAGTAACTATGTATCCATATATGTAAATTTATATATTTCTTTATAACTTTATATATTTATGTATAACTATTTGTATGAATATATCTATATATAACTATAAAAAAATATTTAGAGCTATATTTACTATATGTATAATAACATATAACTATAAATAATTATATCTTATTATATGTATAACTTTAAAAGATTTATACATAACATATTTAAAATATATAATTTTCAACTTATATTTAATATACATTTGTATATATTAGTATATAAAAATGTATTTTATTTTATCATACCTATACATTACTATAAGTATAATTATATAAAATTATAAAAATATATATATATACCTACATGTATAAATATAAGTATAACTATATGTGTGACTATATGTATAACCACATGTAACTATATTTATATTTACATATATAACAACATACAACATTATGTTTAACTATATGTGTATAAATATATATAAATATTTGTATAATTATATAACACTCTATATAATTAATATAACTATATCTGTTTATACTTTGTATACATTTATGTATATCTACTTATAATTACTTGGAGCTAAGGATCAATGCAAAACAGCCTTAGAAATCAGGTATGATTTGGATGATAGCTATCATACACAACTTTCTTTTTCCTTATAAAACTAATGTATGCCAATAAAGTATTATTAAAATTTTAAACTTGTAATCATACCACAATGTTCCTATAATAATGAGAGTATTATAAGCTCCAATTTATTTAACAATTTACATCCTCAGTTCATTGGGTACACTCTGGAAAGCTACATGAGTTGATAATAAAATCATACAAATCTCATGAGTTTGATATTGCTTAAAATTAGAAATTGGAGCAATGGATCAATGCAAACCAGCCTCAAAAATTAGGTATGATATTGATGATAGCCATCACAAACTGCTTTCTTTTTTTTTATTAAACTAATGAATGCTGAAAAAATGATCATAAAATTTGAAACTTGTAATTATATTAGGTTCGCAATTATGTTTCTTTCAAGGCTATTTTATAAACTTGTTTAGACTATTATGCATTTCTATTTAATATTGCTTATCATCTAGCTTGTGCTTTGCTTATTCACTTGATATCTACATGAAAACATCTTTTGAGTAGCCAAGTAATTTTACACGTGGAAATTGATTGAGTATATATGTACATATATTATATGTACCTATACATATATACTGGTATATATGTATAAGTATTTACCAATATATATGTACATACTTGTACATATATACTCTGTAGTGTAAATGTGCTTACATGTACATATATACTATAGTGTATATGTATACACGTATATATTTGCATATACACTACAGTGTATATGTACATTTACTGAGTATATGTACATATAAATACTTATACATGAATAACAGTATATATGTACATATACATATATACCAGTGTATACATATATACTCCTATATATGTATATGTACATATATATTAGTATATATATACATATATACTATAGTATATATGTACAAATATATTATAGTATTATATATTAATGACATTAAGATTTGCAAAATCATGACATAGAGTTTTTAGTGATGTAGAAATTAGCATGGTTTGCATTAAATCAAAATTTTGCAAGGTTTGTAGTAATCTAAAACTTTTCATCTGTTATATTTGATACTAAACTATATGTGTATACCTATATATAAATATTTGTATAACTATATAAACTCTATATAATTAAATATAAGTATATTTGTAATTATGTATACATATATGTATATATATATGTAAATTTATATATTTGTTTATAACTTTGTATATATTTATGTACAACTACATATAACTTCTTGTATGAATATATCTATATATAACTATATGCTTAACTATATATAACTATTTATAACTATATATACTATATGTATAATAACATATAAATATAAATAATTATATCTTACTATATGTATAACTATAAAAACTTTTTACATTTAGATTAGAAATTAATCAGCTATAAGAATAAAAAAATAAAATTTATGATTATTTAAAAAATTTATTTAAATATTAAGAAAATATTTTTGTTTAATGAAATTATGATTATGAAGTATCTGAAGATGATAACTTTTTAATTCAAATAAGATAGATGTAAGTTATAGGTTAGCTTGTCGAATATGAGTCTTTATAACCTGTTAAAATACTTAGACATCAATTATTGTTCTACTTTTTTTAGAGGACATGAAGAATCTAGATGCATTGAGTTTGCAAAAATTATATAAAATTTTTTTCTTGATATCTAAAATGGCTCATGATTAGCTGATCTTTACTATGTTTAGTGTATATTAAAATCTATCATATTTATGATAGTGAATATTATTTTAGATAGGAAAATCAAATTACAATCAATATTATTGAAAATTTGTTATGATAGAAAGATTAAGATAATACATAGATGAGTCTTGAAAATTAAATTTATACATTACAAAAAAATACATATGATGATGTATATGATAAAATTTAAAGTTGTACATATCATAACAGTTAGATTGAAAATGATGTTATAATTTTTATCATTTTATGACTTAATGATTTATAATATTTTTTTTGTTTTAGTTTTATTTTAAAAGATTATGTTACCATATTTTATTTTAATAAGTATTAATTTTAATTTTAATTTAAATAATTTTTTTTAATGTTTTTTTAATTCATAATTTTAAATTTTCTATATACTAGGTATGTGTGTATATATTTTGTATTTACATTATATATACATGCATCTACACAATAATTTCTGTCTATATACAACATGTATATGTATATATTCAATATGAGTGTATATACACATTGTATGTACATTCTATATACATTATGTATGTATTTTGTATATTATAATACACAATAATTATATTATCTGTATATATAGATACACATAACAATTAACAGATCTATGTTATTTATAATATATTGATATAATGCTGCCATCATGCTTAGCACTTGCCACCTGCACACACTATCCATGGGACATGGCCCATGATAGTCCAGGGTCTAGGGCCTGGGCCCTTGTGAGGTGGACCAGGTGCCATGGACATGCCCTGATTAGGGCATGCTTGGCTCTCCTGGTTCATACCCAGGCTATTCTGGGTTGGGCACATGTCGTGCTAGACAATAACCATTCTAATCACAATTGTTGGCAAAGATTTTCATGAGAACTATCTGGAGTATCTTAATTATATTTTTCTATGAAGTTTGAGGTGATGAATATATATAATATTCATTATATTTATTGCACAATTTTAATTTATGTATTTTTATTTCACTTGTGTCTAGTATAGGTAGTGTAGTGCTTATATTGATGGCATCCTCCAAAAACTTTTACTTTTGTTCTTTAATAAAAACATCAGGTGTCTTGGGGCAGTCTCCAACATGTTAGCTGAAATGATGGTGGTGGTAGTATTATCACTTTTATTTCTCCCATTTTATATCATGTTCAATAATATAAATACATGCGTTTAGGTGCATGATTCTTAATGCAACCAAACCTATAAAAGTGACAAAGTACAATGGCACACAGAAGAAGAAATACATGATGAACATTTATCTTCGTGAGCATGTTAGATTTATAAGATAGAAAGCATGTTGTGATTGAATTAGCATCAAGGTCATTGGAGATTGTATTATTTTTTTTAGCACGTGTTATATTTTTGTTATGTTTTGAAAGATAAAAAATATGTTTGTCTGGACATGTATTGTTTTGATTTTCACTAGGTGACTTTTTTTTTATTTTCTATTTGTCAATTAGTTTTCATAAAGTCTGAAGCCTGTGCAATTTGTTAATGATACTAGGTTTCTACTTACCATGCAAAGTTGGATGTTATAGCAATGCAATACTAGGCCTCATGTGCTAGCTCTTGTGGTGTGATGATCTTTCTTTTCAGTCATGTGGCTCATGACATGCATTGTATATGCACAAGTATATAAGTATGAATATACTTGGTATATATAAATGTATATAATGAGTATATACCTATGTATATAACAAGTATGTACATAAGTGGGTGCATATATTTATTTGTAGACATGTATATATTGTCATACATACACGCCCATTCACACACATACACACACATGTTTGAATATATAATTGCTCGAGCTGGTCTACTCATCATCATGCATTGCTTACCGATGCAGGTCATAAAAGTCATGAATATTAGACCTTTCCCAAACTGTGGCATAAAGATATTTCTTATCTAGGCCAGCTTGGCTGACATAGGTTGATCTTAAATATTTTAGTAATTGTGTAGATATGCAATTATCACATGGTACAAAGTGTATGTATGAGGAAATAAGTTTTCTTGTTGTAGGCACTACAATGATTGGTTATAATTGTACTATGTCTTAGGATGATGATAATGATGCTCGTGTAGTGTCATGTAATTTTATTACATATCACAAAATTGTATTCATTTGGAAGGAAAAATGTATCATTACATGATTTTTACAGGCCGCAAGTGCCAAGAGGAATATCGGGTCCTGTTTAGAGAGAACCGGCTTGCCGCCACGTCAAAAACTCACTCAATCTCAAAATAAGTGGTTGGTAGAGAAGTATATCAATCTAGCATCATTTCCAGCCCCACTTTTATTATCAGCGGCAGCAGCGGTAGCAACAGTGATAGTAGTAGTAGCAGCAGCAGCGGTGGCAGAGGCAGCGGCACTGGTAGTAGCAGTTGTAGTGGCGCCGGCAGCAGCAGCGGCGACTACAACAGGGGCAGTGGAACCGATAATGGCAGCAGCAGCAGCGATAGAGGTAGTAGCAGCAACAGTGGTGGTGGCGGTGGTGGCGGCAGCAGCAGCAGGAGAAATAGTAGCAGTGGCCTCAGCAGTAGTAGCAACAGCAAATGTTGTATATACTTACATATATACACACATATATGACTACAATATTTTTACATATAATACTATAGTATTATATGTATATATATATATATACCGAGTATATACGTACATAGTATATATGTACATATAATACTATAGTAATATATGATCATATTCAATATAGTATATATGAACATATATACTACAGTATTATATATTTATCAAAACATAACTTTTTTATTTGTTTTTTTTTGATTTTATTCATTGATTTAAATTTCATACAGATATAGTACCTCATTGTTCTCCATATGATGTTTGTATAATTGAGAGATTTTTTATTAGATATGATGCACCATGACTCGGACAGCTTTGTAGCAGTAGAAAGATGGTGATCGGAGGAGCTGAAGAAGAGAAAGCAACATCAATGCACTGATAGATTATACTTTATGCACTATTAGTAGATACATTGATGAATAAGATGTAATAAAATTTTGTTATGTCTTTGTTTTAAATATGTAAGACAAGGGTTGCTTAGATTGCAGTTATTCAAAATTATAATTCTAATAATTTATTCATCATTTTGTGTTGCACATTAGCATGGTGGAGTGCTCCATTTTTCTAGGTTTAAGTTTCTTATTTATTTGTTAATGGTTACTACTGTAGATGATCAGTCTCTATTTCATCTGCCAGTTCTTTAGCTTGTCAGCTCAGTCATGGCGAGGCAGAGCAACCCCCTTATAAGCCTTGGGACTGGGAGAGAGTTCTGGTTGTGGGGAGAGAAGATGCGAACTTTGATGCCCCTAGCCTGGCTCGTGGCTCGTCTTCCAGGTTTTTCTTTAATAATTTTTAAAGATATTTTCTAAAATTTAAATAATCTTCGTATTTCATATTTATGTTGATAACAAAGTTTTCTATCATCTTTGTGAAGTATAAATGAGATCATACTAATTTGTTGCAGTTTTGTGTCATCTTTGTGAAGTATAAATGGGATAATACTAATTTGTTGTAGTTTTGTGTCATCTGAGGTTATGTGATTATATATATCTACATATAATACTGTAGTATATACAAACATATATAATGTAGTATATAGTGCATATATACTGAGTATATACGTACGTATATACTGAGTATATACGTACGTATAAATTGAGTACATATATACTCAGTATATACATGCATAAAACTCAGTATATACGTGGATATATACTTGGTATATGCATACATATAAACTCAGTATATACGTACTATAAACTCAATATATACATATATATATAATCGGTACATACATACGTATATACTTGGTATATACTTACATATATACTCACTATATACACACATATATGCTGTAGTATATAAGTACGTATATAATAATTATATGTATGTATATACTATAGTATATGTGCATATAATACTGTAGTATTATATGTAAGTATATACTTAGTATATACGTATATTTATACTCAGTATATATGTGCATATAAAATTTGTATATACATGCATATATACTCAGTATATATGTGTGTATATACTTGGTATATACGTACTATATACTAGGTATATACTGAGTACATACGTACATATATACTTTGTATATATGTATTATATACTCGGTATATATGTAGTATATACTCAGTACATACATACTTTATACTCGGTATAAACGTACAATATACTATGTATATACGTACTATATACTCTGTATATATATAAATATATACTTGCTATATACATACGTATATACTTGGTATATACATACGTATATACTAGGTATATACGTACATATATACCGAGTATATACGCACATATATACTACAAAATATGTACATATAATACTGTAGTATTATATGTACATATAATATTGTAGTATTAAATGTACGTATATATCGAGTATATATGTACTCAGTATATATGTACATATAATACTACAGTATATATGGAGATATACCATAGTAATATATGTAATGAGTGAAATCTTTGTATATATGTACATATATACTGCAGTATTATATATTTATCAAAACATAAATTTTTTTATTTATATATTTTGATTTTATTGGCTTGATTATATTTCGTATAGATATGGTACCACATTGTTCCCCATATCAAGCTTATATAAGTGAAAAGATTTTTCACTAGAGATGAGAAATCGTGACTCGGACAGATTTGTTGTAGCAGAAAGATGGTGATCAGAAGAGCAGAGAAATAGAAAGCAACGTCAATGCACGGATATATTATATTTTATACATTGTCGGTAGATACATTGATGAATAAAATGATATACAATTTTGTTATGTTTTTGATTGATTTATGTAAATTATTGAATCAGAATAATTAATTAAATGATTTTATTTTTTGTTAATTATAAATTATTGTTTATAGTTTTAGTTTTAATTCAATTTAATATAAAAATATTTTGAAAAATAAAAAATATTTCTGAAAATAGTTTCGGAATGAAATAGCTAGGGAATTTTTTATTGCTAATTTAGCTAGGGAATTTTTCCTTGCTAATTTAGCTAGAGAATTTCATTTACTAATTTAGATAGAGAAATTATTATTTTAGCTAGAGATATTACCGTCACTAAAACTTTGGCTAGTGACTATTTCCCTCGCGAATTTTCAGCGACGAGCACTTTAGATTAGGAAAGCTTCTGTCATCATATAAGCTTAGGGATGGAAAAGCCCTAGTTTATATGGAATATTCCCTTGCTAATTTAGCTAGGGAATTTTCACTTACTAATTTAGCTAGGAAAATTAATATTTTAGCTAGGGATATTTCTATCACTAAAATTTTAGCTAGGGACTCATTCCCTCACCAATTTTTAGCGACGAGCACGTTAGATTGGGATGGTTCCATCATTAATCTATCGTTATGTCTCATTTAGCAACGGAAAATGCCCATTTAGCTAGGGAATTGTCCCTAGCTATATGGGATTTTTCTTGTGGTGATCATTCTTTTGGCACTTTTGTATCATTTCTTATATTTAAATAGACATCATATGATGATTATTATATTTATTTAGATCTGTGCAAATATTAGATTAATACCTAGAGTGATATATTCTATGGAATACTACTCTAAATTATTCCAAGTCAAGTATTAATATTCAAGGGTGATATTAATATATTAAGACTAAAATGAAGGTTTACTAATATAGATATTAATTTAACATTTGAGTATTTTTTGGAGAATATATACTAAACTGACCCTGCTTTGATAATGTTTCTTGGATTGTTAATTAGTGTCATAAACATTCTCATAGTGAATATTAGAATGAATTGTCCATTGACCTGAAGTCACTATAGTTCTCTACATAAGGAGTTGTATAGTTTAGTTTTAGTAAATGCCACTTATAACAAGGATGGTTATAGGGTTGTTTACTAAGTATACAATTAATTATTTAGAGGGATGTGATTTATGTAGATATAATTTGTCCATTCTATGTAACAGAAATGATATCAGTTAGCCCCTTGATTGAGCAGGACTGCTAAAATACATGACCATGCTGAAATAAGTCAATATGAGATTATAGCTTAATTGTTTAAGTCAATTTACTTAATGATCAAGACACATATAGATTGATGTGTGGATGTTACATTTTAGAAATGTGTGTCATTATTGACACATCCTTTTAGTAAATTGCACATCCTTTTAGAAAATTGTGTGAAAAAAACCAAAAGATTTTATAAAATGGGAGAGTTAAAACAAGAGTAATAACAAAGAAACATTTATGTGGATACCGCTAGAGGCACAGACGTTTGATTGTGCTAGGTTTCAACTGAACCATTCAGAATCAAAAGTATTTTTTTTCTACACTACAATAAGTAACATCCTTGTACTTTGTTTAATTATATTCACTTGGATCATTGGTTGGTTCCTAGTCCGAAACAAGATTCAAATATAAAATTTACTGGAACCAAAACAAGATAGACATATAAAAAGAAAGATAGTTAGATAGATGGATATATAGATAGATAAATGGATTTTATATACAAATAGATATATAGACATACAAATAGGTAGATAGATAAGTAGATAGATAGATAGGTAGAGAGGTAGATAGATAGATAGACAAATAAATAAATAGATAGATATATAGATAAATAAATAGATAGGCAGACATGTCAAAATTTAGATATATAAAAAGATAGATAGACAAGTAGACAGATCAATATTCAAATAGAAAGATAGATAGAAATATAGAAAAATTGACAGATACACAAATAGACAGATAGACAAATAGATATATAGAAAGATAGATAAATAGACACATAGACATAGATAGATAGATAGATAGATAGATAGATAGATAAACAGATAGATAGATAGTCAAAAAAATATATAAAGAAATAGATAGATAGATAGACAGACAGATATATATATAGTTAGATAAATAAATAGACAAATAGAAATATTGATGGATAGACAAACAGATAGATAGACATATAGAAAGAAAGATAGATAGATAAATAAATAGATATATATAGACTGATGAAGTGATAGACAGATCGACAAATAGATAGATAGATAGGTAGATAGATAGATTGATTGATTGATAGACATATAGACAAATATGTAGAAAGATATATAAAAAGATAGATAGAAAGGTATATAGATAACCAGATAGATAAATAGATAGATAGATATAAAGATAGATAGACATACAAAAAGAAAGATAGATAGATATTTAGAAAGATAGATAGATAGGTAGGTAGATAGATAAATAGAGAGGTAGAGAAAGACAAATAGACAAATCAATAGAGAGGCAGATCGGTATATATAAAAATAGATAGATATACAAATTGTAAGATTAGAAGATAGGTAGATAGGAAAATAGATAGATAGATAGTTAGATAGACAAATAGATAGATTGGCAGATAGATATATAGATATATAGATAGACAAATAAATAGATAGATAGACATATACACAAATAGATACATAGATAGATAAACTTATAGACTGATAGAATAATAGACTGATAGATAGAAGGATAGTTAGAAAGATTGATTGATTGATTGATAAATAAATAGATAGATAAACACATAGTTATACAGTTAGATAGATAGACAAATAAATAGATAAAAAGATAAACAGATAGATATATAGACAAATGGACAAATATACATATAGGCTGATAGGCAGATAAAGAAATGAATAGATAGAAAGATCATATAAATAGACAGATAGTCATATAGACATATAAACAAATAGATAGATATGTAGATAGACAGATAAATAGATACATAGAAAAATAGATAGTCAGATAGATTGATAGATAGATATATAGATAGATATGCTAATAGACTGATAGATAGAAAGATTTATTGATAGAAATATAGTTAGATAGATATCGAGTTAGATAGATAATTAGTTAGATGGATAGATGGTTAGATAGTTAGATAGATTGATAGATTGATAGATAAATACATAGACAGATAGATAGACAGATAGATAGATAGATAAATATAAAGAAATTTACACATATAGATAGATGTATAAATAGATAAATAGATAGACAGAGAGAGATATAAACACATAGAAATATAGATTGATAAATAGACAGATAGATAGATAGAAAGATATACAGATAGATATATAGATAGATAGATAGACATATAGACATATATATATATATATATATATAGATTGATAAACATATAAACAAATAAAAATATATACATATAAATAGAAAGACAGATAGATAGATAGATAAACATATAAACAAATAAATAGATATAAAGATAGATAGAAAGACACATAATTAATAGAAACATAGATAGATAGATTAATAGTCTGATAAATTGATTGATAGATAGACAGATAGACAAATATGTCTATCTATCTGTCGATCTTTTTCCTTATGTATATGTCTATATATTTTTATATCTATATGTCTATTTATCTATCTATTTATCTGCCTATCTATCTATCTATCTATTTGCATATCTTTCTTTCTATATGTCTGTCTATCTTTCTATTAATTTATCTATATAGCTATATATCTATCTATCTATCTCTCTCTCTCTCTCTTTATCTTTGTGTCTATCTCTCTCTTTATCTTTTTGTCTAACTATCTATCTGTCTGTCTGTCTGTCAATCTTTCTATATATGTATTTTTCATTATTTTTTTTATCTATTTGGCGATATTTCTATCAATCAATCTGTCTATCTATTTGTCTTTCTATCTATCTATTTGTTTATCTATCATTCTTTCTACCTATCTATTTATCTAACAATCTATCTGTCTATCTATCAATCTATTTGTAAATCTATCTATCTATGTGTATCTATCTATCTTTCTATTTGTATTTCTATGTGCCTATCTATATTCTTTTATATATGTCTATTTTTCTATCTATCTATCTATATATATATATATTTGTCTATCTACCTATATATCTAATTGTCTATCTATTTGTCTATCAATATGTCTATCAATGTGCCTATCTATCTATTTATCATTCAGTCTATCAATTTATTTTTAAAATTGTTTATCAATCTATCTATAAAATTGTCTATCTATCTTTCTATCACTTTATCTATCAATCTATCTATATTTATTTCTTTCTATCTATTTGTCTATATTTCTCTTAATCAATCTGTCTAGCTATTTGCCAAACTATCTTTCCCTCTATGTTTTTGACTACCTGTCTATCTATCTATTTACCTATTTTTCTATTTGTCTATCTTTATGTATATCTATGTGGCATTATTTTATTTATTTATTTATTTCTCTTGCTATCTATATATCAATCTATCTATCTATCTATCTTTCTTTCTATCTATTAATCTGTCTATCTATTTATCTATCCATCTATCTATTTATCTATCCATCTATCTATTTATATATTTATCAATCAATCAATATGTCTATCTATCTGTCTCTCTATATATTTTTCTATCTGTCTATCTATCTTTTTATCTATCTATCTATCTTTTCTATATTTCTATTTTTAATTATTTTTATCTATCTATTTGTCTATCTATCTGTCTATCTATATGTCTATCTATATATCTATCTATCTGTCTATCTATATCTATTTCTATATATCTAACTATCATTCTATCTATCTATCTTTTTATCAATCTATCTCTCTATCTATCTATCTATCTATCTATCAATCTTTCTATCAATCTTTCTATCAATATATCTATTAATCTGTCTATACATTTGTCTTTTTAATATCTATATATCTAACTTTCTAGTTCTCTGTCTATCAATCAATCAATCTATCTATCTATTTTTCTATCTATCTATTTATTTTTTTGTCTCTCTATTTATATGTTTATCTATCTTTCTATCTATCTATGAGTCTTTTCTATCAATCTTTATGTCTATCTATCTATCTATTTATTTGTCTATATATTTGTTTATCTATCTATCTATCTAATTATCTAGCTATCTATTTGTCTATCTATCTGTCTATCTATCTGTATATCTAACTATCTATCAATCTGTATATCTATCTATCTATCTATCTATCTATGAATCTATCCATATGTTTATCTTTTTTCTATGTATCTATTTATATATCTATCTATATATCTATATATCTGTCTATCTATTTGTCAATCTATTTTTCTATCTATCTATTTATTTATCTATGTATCAGTCTATCTATTTTTGCTAATCAATCTATCAAATAATATATCGATTTATTGATCTATTTGTCTATATATCTATCTATTTGTCTATCTGTCAATCAATCAATCAATCAGACTATAATTTTGTCTATTAATCTATCTATCAATTTGTAAATATATCTTTCTATCAATTCATTTATCTATCTGTCTATCTATTTGTCAATCTATCTGCCTTTTTATATATCTATCTATTTATCTTACTTTTATCTTTATATCTGTCTATCTTTATGTCTATCTATCTCTCTTTTAGGTTTTCTATGTGTTTGTCTACCTATCAATCTTTATATCTATTTATCTATTTCTCAAACTATCTATCTATCATTATTTATGTTTATCTATCTGTTTATCTATCTGTCTAACTATCTATATATCTATTTTTCTATCTATCTGTCTATCTATTTGTCTATCTTTCTGTTATCTATTAGTATATCAATTGGTATATCTATTTTTCTATCAATTAGTCTAAACACACACACACACACACACACACACACACACACACACACACATATATATATATATATATATATATATATATATATATATATATATATATATATATATCTGTCTATATTTTTGTCTATCTATCCATCTAGTTCTCTATCTATCTATACACTACAAGAAAATATTCATTTAGCTAGGGATCAATCCCTAGCTAAATTGTGAGGGATTAGCTAGGGAATAGCAAGAGATTTATGATTTTTCAATGAAATAAAAATTTGCAACAGATTAGAAATGAAATATTTTCATAAATTTTGCGAAAGAAAAGTGAAGATTTTAGCTACAAATTTAGCAACAAAATTTCCCTAGCTTATAAAATATGGAATATAACGACGAATTTAGCGATGGAATTTCCCTAGATGATAAAATCCCAATTATAGTGGTGGATTTAGCGATAGAATTTTCGTAGCTAATAAAATCTAGAATATAACAATGGATTTGGCGATGGATATTCACTAGCTAATTACATCCGGATTATAGCGACTAATTTTAGCGACGAAATTTCCTAAACTAATTACATCCGGAATATAGCGATGGATTTAGCAATGAAATTATAACTGGATTATCACGATGGTTTTAGTGATGAAATTTTCCTAGATAATTACATCTATAACATAGCGATGGAATTTCTCTAGTCAATCTTTAATTATTTAATTTTTTTTAATTTATTATTAGTTTTAATATTTTATTTAATTTTGTTTATTTAATATATGTTACTGGTCTATAAATAAGCGATCCTTAAAAGATACATTCTCCTTGTAAAATTAAAAAAATGGATATTATAAATAAATAATTTAAAATATATAAAAATAAAAAAAATTATATTAATAAGGACTAAAATATCTATTTATATGATGTATAAATTTTTAAAAAAATTATACAAAATATTTTTCTAAAATGGTTATTTAAGAAACTTAAAATGTTGTATTAAAGTAACATTAAATAAATAATTCTATAATTATAATAATTTTTATGATATTTTAAAAATTAAATTAACATAATATAAAATTTCTTTTAATATAATTGTAAAATAATTCATTGTATGAGTATATAGAAAATATTTTCAAAAATATCTGAATTGAAAAATAAACTAGTAAATATTAATATTATTATAATAATAAAAAATATTAATGATTATAGGAAACTTTTAAAAAAATAATTAATACAAAATTTAAAAATCCTGAAATATAATAAAAATTAAAATTTTTTTTCATTAAATTTATAAGAAAATAAATTACTATTAAAAAATAAAAATATAGATATTTGCTCCTACTAAAATGTATAAGAATTAAACAATTTAGTAATATTTTTACTATTAACTTTTAACATTCAATCTTTATTAAAATAATAAAAATAACTTTTTTAATTTTCTTCTCACTTTAAGTAATTTTTTGAGTTTTAAAAAGTATTAATGATATCAATAAATATTAAATTTTATGCCTTTAAAATTATTTCATATTATCTTCATAAAAATTAATATGAATTGTTAAAATTTTATAACCATATAATATATATATTCATATATTTTTTAACATTAAGAGTATTTTATAACTCTTAGGAGAGTGACTAGAAGACAAATCATCTTTTCATGTATGTCTTATTATATGATGTTTGTAAATTTTAGTAGCTTTTTGATATTTTTTTTATAAGGCTAAACATATAATTTTTTAAATTGTTTATATATTTATTGTTTAATTAATTTTATAATAAAAAATTGAAAGGTGTTTTTTTTTCATGTGTATCTTGCTACACGCATATGAATTTTGATGAAAAAATTTTGATAATAAATAAAAAAAATTAGTCTTTTTGTATTATATAGATATATTGTTTATTTAATGTTTTTATAATAAAAAATTTAAATATTTTGGTAATATATATAATCACTTGTTGTTGAGATGGGAGTGACAACTCTAACTAGTGAAGCACGTAAGTCCTCCGTAGCCTACCTATATCTCTTGACACTGACGCATCAAAGCCTAATTGAAGAGTAATATAAGAAAGATTTCTTATTGATTTGAGGTACATATACTACCCTAATTCTTAATCGATTATCTTAATGCAAGAGTATGATTTTTGATTCTATTATTTTTTTTATTCCGAAATTCTTCTTCACTAATCACCATGGTATGCTTGGATTGCTTATATAAACTTTTTCGTATACATACTTCATGCATTTGTTATATAATGCATTCTCATTGTGTGGATGTTGATGGTGCATAGTAGGTATGCTGACTTGATATCTACATCAATGTACATAACTATATATAAACATTATGCATAAACACTATACATAAACATAAGTGTATTTTATATAAGTGAATTAAACATCACTATACATCAATATGCATGTGTGATATAATTCGAATTTTTTATATGAGTGTATTTTACTATATCTATATCTATAAAAATAGTATACATAAACATAACTATATATAAATATAACATATATTTAATATACATACATACATACATACATATATATATATGTATGTATGTATGTATGTATATGTAGGTATGTATGTATGTATGTAAACACACACACACACATAGATATATAACTATATATAAATGTATTTATCTACATTAATATAACTATATGTAAATAGTATACATAAATAGTATAAGGTATGCCGACTTGATATTTACATCAATATACATAACTATATATAAATAGTATACATAAACAATATACATAAACATAAGTGTATTTTATATAAGTGTATTTAAACATAACTATACATCAATATGCATGTGTGTTATAATTCAAATTTCTTGTATAAGTGTAATTACTATATCTATAACTATAAAAATAGTATACATAAACATAACTATATATAAATATAATAACATATATTTAATATACATACATACATACATACATACATATATATATATATATATATTTATATTTATATTTAAATATAAATGTATTTAACAATATGTATATCAACATATTACTATATATAATTGTATTTATTTACATCAATACCTATACATAGCCATATGTCTAAATATATATAATTACATGAAAAACTATATATAACTACATCTATAATATGTAAAACTAGATGTTTCAGAAACTTAATATCCATTCATATCATTCATCTCATTCATACATGTTTTTTTCGATATTATATAATCTTTATTATTTTCCCATATATTTTAAAAACATAAATTTAATTTTTTCAACCTTAAATGTATTTTTATTGTATTTTTAAATGTTTGTATAAATCATTATGATTTAATATGTTTAAGGTTTGTATTTTTGTTTCACTTAATATAATTTAAATAAATTGATTTCTAATAAAATATTCATTTGTTAAAATTCATGTTTATAAATTTTAAAATAAATAACAATATGTTTGTGTAATAAATATTATAAAAAAATTTTAAAATATATATGTGATGTAGTTTCAATTTACAAAGATAAAAATTTAAAATTAAAATTTAATTACAAAATAAAAATTGCACCTCATAATATGCAATATGTTAAATTTATTATAAATAAACAATGTTTGAAATGTATATATTAATTACAAAAAAAACATTTGTAATGTAATAAATTTGAAAAAAAAAATTAAAAAAAATTATTTAAAAAAATAAATTCATATATTTATATGGTCATTTATATATTTTGAATAAAATAAAAATAATAATTACTTTTAGAAAAATTTACTCATGTAGTTATATGGTAATCTATTGTTTTTTGAACATAATTAAAGAAATAATTGATTTTTTACAAAATATTAAAGGCATGTATTTATATGCACTACATTATATTTGTTTGAATTTTAAAGTTTCTAAAATTTATTAATAACAATAAATACTAGGTAGAATTTATCATATACATTAATATTTTGATAAAAAAATTATATAAATAATCAAAATCATTATTATATATTTATGAACTATATTTTCATTTTTAACATAATTGAAAAAACAAAATAATTTACAAATATGCCAACTTCATTTATTTATATGAGTATAATGATAGTTATTTTAATATAAATATTAAAAAAGCAACTATTTGAATAAAATAGAAGCTCAAATTTTTAATTCATAATTTCATTTTATGCATTAATATGCTTCACACACACACACACAGGCACACACACACACACAGGCACACACACACACACAGGCACACACACATACACAAATATTTATTTTAAATATAAAGAATTTACAATATTTTATAAATTGTGTACAATATATAATATTTTATTTTAATTAAATTTTCAAAATCAAAAAATTTTAAATACATGTACACACACACACACACACACACACACACACACACACACACACACACACACACACACACACACACACACACACACACACACACACACACACACACATATATATATATATATATATATATATATGATAGTTTCATATGTAATATTTTATACATAACTATATTTAAATATATAATTTACAACTTATATTTAATATACATTTGTATATATTAGAATTCAAAAATATATTTTAGTATATCCATACCTATACATAACTATATGTATAAATATATGAAATTATATGAACAAATATATATACATACATGTATAAATATAAGTTTAACTATAAGTGTAATTATATGTATAATCACATGTAACTATATATATAATTACATGTATATTAACATACAACATCATATTTAATATATATGTGTATAACCATATATAAAAATTTGTTAAACTAAATAAAACTTTATATAATTAAATATAACTATATTTTTTAACTATATATACATATATGTATACATATATGTAAATCTATATACTTGTTTATAACTTTGTATATATTTATGTATAACTAAATATAACTACTCATATGTATGTGTGTGTGTGTGTATATATATATAACTAAATATTTAATGATATATAATTTTTTATAACTATATATATTATATGTATAATAACATATAACTATACATAATTTTATATTATTAATGTATAATCTATATTTAAATATATACTAAACAACATATATTAATATACATTTTTATATATTAGTATAAAAAATGTATTTTAGTATATCAATACCTATACATAACTATATGTATAAATATATGAAATTATATGAACAAATATATATACATACATGTATAAATATAAGTTTAACTATACGTGTAGCTATATGTATAACCACATGTAACTATATTTATAATTATATGTATAAAAACATACAACATAATGTTTAACTATATGTGTATAACTATATATAAATATTATTATAACTATAAAAAACTCTATATAAATAAATATAACTTTATTTTTAATTATGTATACATATATGTAAATCTATATAATTGTTTATACCTTTGTATACATTTATTTATATTTACTTATAACTACTTGTATGCATATATCTATATATAATTATATGTTTAACTATATGTAACTATTTATAATTACATTTACTATATGTATGCTAACAAATAATTATATATGGGATAATATTAATTTGTTGAACTAATTTGAAATTAAATGGCATAAAATATAATATCAACAATATTTAAGCACGTAGAATGAGCGATCATTAATCAGGCTCATATATGGTATAATACAAATAAGGGTCGTACATTTACGTAATCACAGCCCATGGGTCTCAGGCTCAAATATGAACTCATGTATGACAAAAGATGTAATATTTGATTGGTTTATACTGAAGAAATTTTATTTTCTTTTATATAATTTTTCATTATAACACTACACTCTCTATGTGTTTCTCTCTCCCTCTCTAATTCTTCCTGTCACTCTATTCCTCTTTTTCTTTGTGTCACACACTCTCTTTTGTTATTTTCTTTCTCGCTTTCCTTTCTTGCTTGTTCTATCTCTCTCCTTCCCCCTATCTCTCTCTCCCTCTTTCTCTTTCTCTCTCTCCCTCTCTCTCTCGCGCTCTCTCTCTTTCCCTCTCTCTCCCTTTCACAATTTCTCCCCCCTCTCCCTCCTTCTTTCTCTCCTTCACTCTCTCTCTCTCCCCCTATCTCCCCATTTCTCTACCCTCTTTCTCTCCCCACCTTATATATATATCTCTCTCTTCTCTCTCTCTATCCCTCTCCTCATTCAAACATTAAATGTCTTTTTTTGCTTTCATTTCTTATGCATTATCATACTTCTGCAAACGCATTGCCTCGATATTCATGATATTTAAATTTTAAATATTCATCTGTAAGTAATTCTACTTTATTATTTGTATATTTTGAAGTAATAGAATGTTTTATTTATAATAATGATTGGGCATTATTTTTTGTAAATAAAATAGGACAATATGAGCTTAGATCATCAGTGGTTTTACAGAATAGTTAATGGATTTTTAAATAAATATTTTTTTTGACTGGGCTTGAAACTTTCTTCAATTTTGCATGTTGTCAATCGAGATTGATGGATGGAGAAAAAATTAAGTATCCATGTAATCATCAAAAGTGTTAGAATATTCCTTTTCGTGATGCAAACACTATAAAATATAATTTGGAAAAATATGGCTTTGTGCCAAATTATTTTGTTTAGATTTATCCTGGGGAAAGTATAATGGCATTGAATATTGACCAAAATGATGGTATTAAATCATTTGCTTGTGGTGAAGAATCATCAAACACATACCATAGAATGATCATGAAAGCTACTGGTGCTGACTTCAATATGGATTACATGGATGAACCACCTAATCATGAAGCTCAGAAATTTTATGAAATACTTAAAGCTGTAGATGAAGAGTTGTGGCCTGGTTGTAAAACACATTCGCAATTATCACTTGTGGCTCGATTAATGCGCATTAAGTAAGAAAATTGTTATATTAATTAGACTTTATAAAATTAAAGTACATTATGAAAATTATTTTGAATGCAAAATATTTATTTTATTTTTTGTAAATCTATAATAGTTTTAATCTCTATTTTATATCAAGACCTAATGGAGGAACGTGTGACAGCTTCTCATCAACAAGTTGAAAGTTCTATGGATCTTCGACCAATTGACTATGATCTTATTTATTTGGAGACAATAGGAGGTCAAAAGAAGCAGTGAGTGTACAAAATCTACTCTAAGAAAGTTGCATTTTGTTGTAGCAGTCGTGCTTCTAATTCATCTGTCTCGACGATAGTGGATGAGGTGGTTGAACAACAAGCACTGGAAACAAATGAACATATTGTAGATATAGAGACCGAAATGAAAAAGAAGCATGAGCGGATAACTAATTTGATGGAAGAAATGCAAAAATTAAAGAATTAAAGAATTAAAAAAAGCAATGCAATAGAAAATGTCCTATATGGAGTAACAGTTAGCGGAATTGGCACATCAGATAGTATTTCGAGATCTAGCTACGAATCCTCGTAGGAGAGGCTAGCATTCCCTACAAATTATGAGGATGATTGAGGATGAGAATTATTTCTAAACTATTATTTATTTTTGTCTATGTGTAGTAAATAATTATGATATTTTTTTGTAGGTTTCAATTTTTTTTATTCTGGTTTTGTTCTTTACTTTTCCGATAAAAGAAATTATGAATCTTTGCAGGACACATTATTTGAGAGAAAAGATAAAATCCTGATTCAAAGCATACAGATATTACCATGGTCCTTCCAATGCATGAGTCTCATATTTACCGATTTCAGCTTTATCAAAAAGAGGGCTAGCTTATCTTATCTCTATTATTCTAAAAATATTTTATTTTTGCACTCTCTTTATCTCTAAACCAAATTGCTGGACATCTTTTGGATTTTTGTTGAAACTGTATGACAATCAACTTTAATTTGTATTTGTTAATGTCTATAATATTTGTTTTTATATATCTGTGAATATGTTTTTGTGTCTTTGAATTTTTTGGGTAGAGTTTTAGCCTATTATAGGTATGTAAAAGCCTATATTCAGTAGCAGCACAGATGATAGCGATGGCTGTAGGGCCAAGGGAAGAGGTAGTGGTGGCAGCAGCGGCAACATAGGCAGAAACGGAAGCAATGGTATCAGCAGCGGCGGTAGGGGCATCAGCGGTAGCACCGGTAGCTGTGACATTAGCAGCAGGAGCACCGGCAATGGCAGCAGCACCAGCAATGGTAGCAGCAACTGCAGCGGCCGCGGCATCGGCCATGGCAGCGACATCGCCCGCGGTAGCGGCATTGACCATGGCAGCGGCAACAGTGGTTTTTGTCAATATATATATCTTTCCATGCTAGCTTCTATGATTCTATCTCCATCTCTCTCATCAGTTTGAAGAACTCTAGTCGGGTATCAAACCAAAAGTATGCCCTATTGCCTCATTTCTTGATGGTTTTTATTTTTTTTGATATGAGAGATAAGTTTGGGTGTAGGGAGTTATGAAAGTAAGTATGCACAAATGTGATATACTAATGGCGGTGTGCTTGTGGCTTAGTTCATTTCTATTGTTTTTGGTCTAATGTCGATGCCATTTCGTGAATCATGACATATGTTTTTGAGATCGTTATTATGCAACAATCAATTTTTTTTTCGTGTTATGATGCTGGTGATGATAATATATCGTCTGCTTTTTTATTTTGATAGTCAAGTTATGGCTTCTCCAGATGAGCAGAAGGTGGGTTTCATGGAGAAAGTTAAGGATTTCATCCATGATATTGGGGAAAAAATTGAAGAGCCAATTGGGTTCGGAAGGCCAACGGTGGATGTTACTGCTTCAGCTTCCTTTCATTATTCTCGTGAAAGTAGATATCATATTTGATGTTCTCATCAAAAACCCTAACCTTATTCCCATTCACTTAGTGGACATCAAATACAGTTAAATATTTGATGTTCTCATCAAATATAGTTAAATATATTTAACTATATTTGTAACTATGTAAACTATTTTTATAACTATATTTATAACTATATATAACTATTTTTTTAGCTATATAATAATTTATAACTATATGTATAAAACTATATAACTATATTTATAACAAAATATACTATATGTATAATAATATATAACTATATATAATTGTATTTTACTATATGAATAACTATAAAAATGTTATATATAACTATATTTTTAACTACATACATATTTATAACTATATGTATAATTAATTATAATTATATATAACTCTATTTATAACTAAATATACTATAGGTATAAAAACATATAACTATAAATAATTGTCTTTTACTATATGTATAACTATAAAAATATTATACATAACTATATTTAAATAAATAATTAACAACATATATTTAATATACATATTATATATAATTCTATGTAAAATTATATATAACTATATATAATTATACAGAGTTATATATAATTATATATAACTCTATTTAATATATGTTTTGCCTTGGTGTGATGATAAATATGTTCATCCAAGGGTGTTAGGTCTCAGGTTCGAGGTCCATAAGATAACTTTTCTATTTATTGGGGATAAGATTGTTAATATATTGAATTATTTCTGACTCCATACTAAGCCCGGGCCTTGTGCAGTGCGCATTACCTTTTTTTAGTTTTGTTTGGTAAGTTTTTTACTTTTTTTTCAAAACAAAACTATGACCAGAAGGAATTAATTTCTTTGGTGCGTGGAAGCTCTTCACCATGCTCAATTGGATGCCATACCAGTAATCACATCTTTAGTCAGTAAAAAAAAATTGAGAAGTATTTCTCTATATCTAGCATATGATTAGATTTTTGTCACCAGGTTATCGACTTATTCCCACCATTAGAATACACGGTACATGTTAATTCTATGCTATTGCAACATGATTAGGTTCATTTGTAATCTTGCTTTTGTCATCATCAAAAAACTACTAGTTGGGTAAGAAGGAAATTCTTTGCATAATCTTCCTCATTTGGAATAAGCAAATTTTCTTTGAACAATTCTCAGGGGGTGTTATTTTAATTTCTATGTAAAAAGAAATATCTTTAAGCTTGATACTTGCATGAAACTAAGTATTGCTTTTTATGAAGCCATAATGCACAATAGCCTTATGGTTAGTTGAACTAAAAAGTTTATGGACATGTTTGACTACCTCTATCAATGCCTATTTCTCTCTTTTGGTTATAGGGGCTTGCATCTACCAATGCTTAGGGATCATAAGATTAGTTGAGGTGTTAATCTAGCTTGCGAAACCCATGGCTTAAACTAGGTAATACTTTTTATGATTCAAATGTATGACTAAATTATGTTGTATGCATGAAAAACATCTATATTATTATTTGAAATGTCAAGTTTGTAAAAATAAACTATACAACATAAAAAATGGGGAGAAAAGAAATAAAATTTATATGTGAAAATATTGGTTAAGAGAGATGAAAATTGGTTTCACGAGAAGTGTCTTATATATCTTTAATAATCATAAATATATTTCAGAATGATTTATTCATAGCTACATGCTAGCTTATTATTATTATATACAAAATATTAAATTAAAGTAGTTATCAATCTTTAAGTTAGTTATTAATACAAATATGAGCTCACATCATAATTTTTATTTTATGGTTTTTAATCACTCATTACAAATGGGTAAATATGAAAATCTCATGTTTATTAGATGTGTGTTTATGCAAAAATAATAATTGATAGTATGGTCTATTATTATTGAGACCCAAAAATAATATTAATAGTCAAATAATCAAAAATATCTTGAATCACTCAAAGAGAATAAAATCAATTCCATATATATTTTCATATATTTGTGAATATAAATAGGACCACAGCATACATCTTCTTGAGAGAACCTAATAAAAGATTTACAATATTGATCACATTTTTAATATCAATCTTAAAGAATAAGAGAAAATATATTCTCATAATTTTTTTTATATCTAGTAGAGTTAACAATGGAAAACTCTTCGAGAAATAATGACATAAACATAAGATGGAATAAAATAATTTTTTCATTTAAATATATTACATAAAAACAAAAAAAATATTTAAATCATTGAGCTATTCGAAACTTTTATAAAAAAAAATATTTGAATATAAAAATATTCATTTCATTAATATATATAATAATTGTATTAACTACAGTAATATAACACAACTTTCTTACGAGTTATATTTATAGAAATAATATATTTAACTCAAAAAAATCATAAAAATGGGAATCTAAAGACTTTTCCAAATACAGTTCATCATTTAAATCATTATGATTAAATGTATTATTAAAAATTAATTATTAATTAAATAAAACAAGAGTGAGATATAATCTATACTACAAGTATAAATACATGTAGAGGCAAAAGCATAAAATAACAAGTTGAATAATTAGTAAGTTAAGACATAATTCTTGAGACATTGAGTTATAAATGCTTTTAATTCAAAATAAGATCATATATATATATATATTATAAAATATAAAATTAATTCATTAGAAAAAAAATATTATTAGTTTCGTACTTATTCAACAAAAGCATAATTAAGTAACAATAAAAAATAAAAATATAATAATATTTCTTTTTATAAAAAAACACAATCATTACATAAAATAATAGTGGATTTAAATATATATGATTAAAATATTTTAAAATAAATTTTCTTCTCTAATATCATCATTATTTTTATCTAGTATATTCGTAGTTAGAAAGTTTTTGCTAACAAATGATTGATTTCATATTAAATAAATATGAAATCATCATAATTTATATGAATTTTTATCTATAATAATTAATGTCAAACTCAACTTACTCATATTATTATAAGTTATGGCTAAATGATATTTAAGATTAAGAAAATCATTAAAAAAATTGACCACAAAATTCCTAAGAAAACCAAAATGTGAGTTACCTTGAAAACAATCACTTTTGCCTCACATAAATCGCCACGACGAAAAAATCTTTAAAGAAATTATATCACTCAATTACTAATCTGTGGTAATGATGAATTACTGTTATATTTTTTTGAATACTATAATGGCCTAGAAAGACATGAGATGGCACACTTTATTTTCTTAGTTTTAAAGAAACATTTGAACAAAATTCATACCCCTACAACACGAATGATAAATGATGTGATTAAAAAAATGATAAGAAATACATTTTGAAAAAAATAAAAGAAGATATCAATGTGATTAAGTAATTTGTAATCATAGTTGATTCATCCTAAAATGTCTCATAAAAAAAGTTTTCAAGTTGTCTTATTGAATATTTTTTATAATCTCTAAATTTTTAATATGAAAATAAAATGGCTACATAAAATACAAGATAAATCACTTTATGTTTTTTCAAGAAAAATACAAATTCTCACAATTTATATTATATAATATTATAATTTTTAAAAAACTTTATTTCATATTCTTAGTAAATATCAATCATTTTTTAAAAATAATGGATAAATATATAAAAATTATTTTTTTCCTTATGAGATATGAATTATGTAATATGATACTACTTATTTATAAAAATAACAAAATAATAAAAGTCATCTTACATAATAATATTATATAATATTCTAAGTAATCTAGATAATATATATTTATATTAATATTCTCTTGACATACTATGAAAATGCTAACATAATTTCTTATGTGTACCTCATTATTAATAAAAATAATCTATTTTATGCTTGATTTCATAATTTTTAAATTTATCAAAATAAAAAAATTAAACCGATAGTTGAATAAAAAAAGATTAATGAAAACCATGCATCTAATTTATTCTCTAATATGACAAAAATAGGGATAGACAACATGATCAATTTTTAGAAAAGTCATCCACAAAGTTATATAAATCCTACAAAAATATCTAAAAAAAACAAGGTTAACTCTGAAATTAAAATTAAGTTATTTAGCAGGAAAACTCAAAATAAAATGATTAACAATAATGTTATATCATATTGTAGATCATATCATATTAGCATAAGCTAGTATGGCATCAGCTACTATATAAAAAGATTTAAGAAAAATAAAAATTTACTAACAAAAAAATTGTTAACTCACAGATCAACAATGCAAAAGTTAATAATTAAATTTGAAAAAAAATTATTATGAAACTTTAACCTTCCGAGAAGATGAAAAACGTGACAAACTTAGAGAATGTTATAAAATTCTTCACTCAATAAATTTATAGTATTTGTTGGCACATTAAGTGGTGAATTCTCAAAAAACCTAGTGGCATGCTCGACAATTTTTGATACTTATACCAATAATAAAATTGAATTGGTAAGGAATACAATTCAAAGACTTTAAGTTAAGTGGAAAATAGAAAAGATAAAATAAATATACCAAAACAATAAAATGAACATTGATACTATTTTACTAAATAAGCATCATAGTAATATTATTAACTATTATAAAATTAAAAACATTATAATGAGATAAAAAGAAAATAATAAATAAATATATCTAATGTATCATGTTAAAAATAGAGTGCACTCAAAAACTAAAGAATTAAAAGTATAAAAAATATTAAAAATAATTAATTGAAAAAGTATGATTAGTACCGCTAACTTCAATTAGTTAAGATATTACTTAATTAATAATAATGATGATACATTGTATTATTGTTAACTCATGACAAATATGTGATATCCATAGAGAAAATCTAGAATGCTACTTTCTAGAGCACAATAGCGATTAAGTGGGCAAATTTTATGATGAACCTCATGTTGGACTAATTGTATGGTGATTAATCTCTGATAAATAAACAAACATAAGTTGTCGCTTAGAGAGAGCCAAATGTTTAAAAGTCCTACATAGATTAAAAGCTAGGATGATGTTGAGGATGATTAATAACTATTTGTTTAACTATATATGCATAATTATTTATAAATATTTGTATAACTATATAAATCTTTTTATAACTATATTTTATTATATTTGTAGCTATGTAAACTAATTTTATAACTATATCCACAACTATATATAACTATTTTTTTAACTTAATTATAATTTATAACTATATGTATAATTCTATATAACTATATTTCTAACAAAATATACTATATGTTTAATCATATATAACAATATTTAATTGTATTTTATTATATAAATATTTGTATAACTATGTAATACTTTATATAATTAAATATAAACTATATTTGTAACTATGTATACATATATGTATTCATATAATTAAATCTATTTATTTGTTTATAACTTTTTATACATTTATGTATAACTACTTATAACCATTTGTATGAATATATATATATATATATATATATATATATATATATATGTTTAGCTATATATAACTCTATTTTTAAATATATATGCTACAGGTATAAGAACCTATAACTATAAATATTGTCTTTGACTATATGTATAATTATAAAAACATTATACATAAATATATTAAAATTTATAATTAATAACATATATTTACTAAATATTTTTATATATTAGTATAAAAAAATGTATTTTAGTATATCCATGCCTATACATAACTATTAGTAAAAATATATGAAATTATATGAAAATATATATATACCTACATGTATAAATATAAGCTAAACTTTATGTGTATCTATATGTATAACCACATGTACCTATATTTAAAATTTCATGTATAACAACATACAACATTATGTTTAATTATATCTGTATAACTTTATATAAATATTTGTAAAACTAAATAAAACTTTATATAATTAATTATAACTATATTTTTAAATATTTATACATATATGTATACATATATGTGAATCTATATATTTTTTTATAACTTTGTATATATTTATGCATAACTAAATATAACAACTTATATGAATATATATTATATATATAACTAAATGTTTAACGAATTTTTATAACTATATATATTAAATGTATAATAACATATAACTATAAATAATTCTATCTTACTATATGTATAACTATAAAAAGTGTATACATAACTATATTTAAATATATAATTAACAACATATATTTAATATATATTTTTATATATTAGTATAAAAATTGTATTTTAGTATATCTATACCTATATTTAACTATATGTATAAATATATAAAATTATATGAAAAAATACATATGCATACATGTATAAATATAAGTTTAACTATACAAGTAACTATATCTATAACCACATGTAACTATATTTATAATTATATGTATAAAAACATACAACATAATGTTTAACTATATGTGTATAACTATATATAAATATTTGTATAACTATAAAAAACTGTATATAAATAAATATACCTTTATTTTTAATTATGTATGCATATATGTATACATATATGTAATTCTATATAATTATTTATAACTTTGTATAGATTTATGTATAACTACTTATAATTAATTGTATGCATATATCTATATATAACTATATGTTTAACTATATATAACTATTTATAACCACATATACTATATGTATACTACTATATAATTATAAATGAGATAATTCTAGTTTGTTGCACTAACTTGAAATTAAATGGCAAAAGATATAATATCAACAATATGTAAGCACATAGCATGAGAGTATCCATTGGTTAGGTCCATATAATACAAATAAGGCTCATAACTATATGTGCTAGCCTCTCCTAGAAACCTCGTAGGAGAGGCTAGCTCAAAATTCCCTACTAATTATGAGAATGATTTTGTATGAGAATTATTTCTGAACTAAATTTGATTTTTGTCTATGTGTAGTAAAACATGATAAGGTTTTTTTACAGGTTTCAATTTTTGTTATTCTGGTTTTGTTCTTCCTTTGCCGATTAACCTAGCTAATAATGAATATTTGTAGGACACATGATGTGAGATGCACAAAAAAATTCTGATTCAAAGCATTTAGACATTTCCACAGTCCTTCCAATGCATGGGTCCCATATTTATCGATTTTAGCTTGATCAAAAGAAGGCTTAGCTTTTATTATCTTCATTTTTCCTAAAACATTTTATTTTTACGCTCTCTTTCTCTCTAAACATCATTTCTAGACATCGTTTAGATTTTTTTTTGAATTTCTAGGACTATCAAGTTTAATTTGTGTTTGTTCATATTTATAATAACTATTTTTATATATCTGTGAATGTGTTTGTGTGTCCTAGAATTTTTTGGGTAGAGTTTTAGTATATTATAGGTATGTAAAAGGCTTTGTTGGTCTTTTATGGTGCTGGTAACAACACCTTAGATTCTTAAACTATGAGATGTACCAAAAAATTAATTCCACGCATACACAGGTTTTTTCTTGACACTCTTATTTTGTGTAAATCTGTGTTGTCGTGGTTCAGATCTGCAACTGCTTATTATCGGTTATTTGTTTTAAAATATAGTATTTTATGCTCCATCTGCAGGTTTAACAATGTTCTCTATCTGTGTGGAGTAACAAAGAAAAAAGAATTAGAAATAATGACAATGCCTTAGATCCATATATGCATTTTTTTTATGTCCTAGATTATTTCTTTTGTTGTCTTTGATGCTATGTGTATTTGCATGAAAGTAAAATTGTGTGTATCAAAGAGTATTGATTATATATACGCACATATATTACTTCAGTATATACATACAAATATACTTGGTAAAAATTTATGAATATACTAAGTATATATCTATGTATATACTGAGTATATAAGTAGGTATATACTGAGTATCTTTGTTCGTACATACTAAGTATATTTGCACGTATATAATCAGCATATACATACATATATACTACAGTATATACGTATGTATATACTAGATATATAACTACTTTTATACTATAGTATATACGTATGTATATACTCGGTATATATGTACTTTTTTACGGTAGTATATACGTATGTATATACTCTGTATATATGTACTTTTATACTGTAGTATATACGTATGTATATACCGAGTATATAAATAGGTGGGTACATATATTTATTTGTGGACATGTATATATTGTCATACACACATACGCACACCCATTTACACAGACATAATTTTTAACTTATAATTGCTCGGGCTGTTCTGGTCATCATCGTGCATTGCTTACTGATGCAGGTAATAAAAGCCATGGATCTTAGACTTTCCCTAAAGCCGGGGATGAAGATATTTCTGGTCCAGGCTAGCCAGGTAGATAGAGGTTGGTGTTAAAAATATTAGTACTTGTGTTAATTTGCAAATATCACATGGTACAAAGCGAATGTATGAGTAAATAAGTTTTTTTGCTCTAGGTTCTGCAATGATTGATTCTAATTGTACTAGGTCTTAGGATGATGATGATGATGATGCTCGTGTAGTGTCGTGTATTTCTGGTCCAGGTGGAATATCATGTCCTATTTTGGGAGAAGTAACTCACCGCCTCGTCAAAAACTCACGCAACCTCAAAATGAGTGGTTGGCAGGGACGTTCATCTATCAAGCATCATCACCCGCTTGACTTTTATTATCAGTGGTAGTAGTGGTGGCAATGGCAGTGGTGGTGGTGGCGGCCGCATCGGCGGCAGTAGCAGCGGTAGCAGTGGCAGCGGTGGTAACAGTGGCAACGACAGTGGCACGAGTGGCAGCGACAACAGCAGTAGCAACAACACAACAAATATGGTATATTAGTACATATAATTCTGTAGTATTGTATGTACACATAATACTGCATTTTATATATGTACAAGTGAAATGCTAGTATATATGTACATATATACTATATTATTATATATTTATCAAAACATAATTTTTATTTATTTATTTTGATTTGATTTTGTGGTTTACATTTCTTACATATATAGTACCACATTATTCACCATACGAAGCTTGTATAAGTGAAGGGATTTATCACTAGAAATGATGCACTGTGACTCGAAGAGCTTTGTCACAGTAGAAAGATGATGATCAGAGGAGTAGAGGGAAATAAAACAATATCAATGTATGGATAGATTATACTTTATGCACTGTGGGTAGATACATTGCTGAATAAGATATAATAAAATTTTGTTATGTTTTTGTTTTAATAATGTAAAATATTGTAGTTGAATAAGTTATTGAATGATTTTATTTTTTGTTAACTATAAATTATCATTTTTAGTTTTTGTTTTTATTCAATTTAATATAAAAATATAAAATTATTTAATTAAAATTTTTATAAAAAATTAAAATTTGAAAATTATTTTGAAAATAAAATAGCTAGGGATTTTTCACTTGCTAATTTAGCAAGAAAATTTTCCCTACCTGATTTAGCTAGTGATATCTTTATTTTAGCAAGAGATTTTTTTCGTCGCTAAATTATTTTTGCTAGGGACAATTTCCGTCACTAATATTTAGCGACGGATACTTTGGATTGTGATAGCATTAGTGGTTATATCCGTTTAGTGATGGAAACTATCATTTAGCTTGCTAATTTAGATAGGGAAAATATCTTTTTTAGTTAGGGATTTTTCATCGCAAAATTGTTAGCTAGAGACACTTTCCCTCGCTATATCCCGTTTAATGATGGTAAAATGGCCATTTAGCTAGGGAATTGTCACTAGCTATATGAGATTTTTCTTGTAGTGTATAGATGGATAAATAGATAGATAGAAAGACAAATGGACAGATAAATACATAGACAGATAGATAAACAAATAGAAAAAAATAGATATATGCTTAAATAATAAATAGATAGAGAGAAAGAGAGAGATAGATAGATAGATTAATTGATAGAAATATAAATAAATAGATAGATAAATATATAGATAGATATATAGATAGATAGATATATAGATTGACTTAAAGATAAATAGATAGATAGATATATAGATAAATAGATAGATATATATATATACATACATATATATAGACAAATTTATAAATAGATAGACAGATAGATAGATACATTTATAAATAAATAGATAGACATAAAGATAGCTAGATAGATAAAAAGATAGAAAGTAAAATATATAAATAGTTAGATAGACAAATAGATAGACAAATAGATAGACAAATAGATAGATTGATTAATTGAATGATAGATAGAGAAATAGATAGACAAATAGATAGATGGATAGACAAATAGATACACAAATAAAAATTAAATAGATAGATAGATGAATAGATAGATAAATAGTTAGATACATAGTAGATAGACAAATAGACAGATAGATAGACAAATAGATATACAAATAAAATTAAATAGATAGATAGATAAATAGATAGATAAATAGTTAAATACATAGATAGATAAACAGATAGATAGACAAATAAATATATATATAGATAGACAGATATATAGATAGATAGATAGATGTGCAAATGGATAGACAAAAAAATAGATAGATAAATAGGTACATTGATAGATAGAAATAAAGGTAGATAGATTGATACACAGATAGATAGAAAGATAGATATTGAGATAGATAGAATCATAAATAGACAGATAGATAGATTGATAGATATATAGATAGATTGATAGATAGATAGATAGATATACAGATAGATAGATTGATTGATAGTTTGATGTATAGATAAACAGATAGATACATAAATATATAGATAGATAGATAGACATACAGATAGATAGTTTAATAGATAGATAGATAGACAAATAGTTAGATAGATAGATTGACAGATAGATATATAGATAGATAGATAGATAATTTGATAGATAGAAAGATACATATATAGAAAGATTGATAGAAAAATAGATAGATAGATAGATATATAAATGGATAGATAGATTGATTGATGGATAGATAGTCTACTAGATAAACAGATAGATAGGCAGATAGATAGATAGATAGACAGATAGATAAATGTATAGATCGACATATTAAAGACATATAGTTAGACAAATAAATTTACAGATAAATAGACAAATAGATAGACTTATAGATAGAAAAATGGATTGATAAATAAATAGATAGATGGATAGTTTGATATATAAATAGATATGTAAATAGAAAAATAAATAGATATATAGACAGATAGGTATATATATATATATACACAGATATATAGATACATAGATAAATAAATAAATAGATAGATAGATATACATATAGTTAGACTGAAAGAATGACAAATAGATAGGTAGATAGATTGATAGATAAATACATAGATAGAAAGTTAGATAGATAGATAAATAGACATATAGATAGATAGATAAATAGACAAATAACTTGATAGGTAGATAGACAGATAGATAGTTAGAAACAAAGTTAGACTTATAAATAAATATATAGATAGACATATAGATAGATAGATAAATAAATAAATAGCTAGATAGAAAGATTGACATATACAAAAAGATAATTTGATAGATAGTTAGATATATAGATAGATAGATCAAAAGACAAATAGATAGAAAAATAGATATAGATTGATAGATAGATCGATAAATATATAAATAGATAGATAGACAGGTAAATAGAAAGATAGACAGATAGATTAATATAAAAATAGACAAACAGATAGATATTTACATAAATACATAGACAGATATACAGACAGGCATACATCAGATAGATAGAATGATAGAAAGTTAGATAGATAGATATATAGAAAGATAAATAGACAAACAAATAGTCATACAGATATACACACAGATATATAGACTGAGAAATAAATCAATAGATATATAGATAGATAATCATATAGATAGACATATAGATAAAAAGATAGATAGATCATAGAATTATAGATACATAGGTAGAAAGATTGATAGAGATATAGACAGACAAATATACATGCAGATAGACAAAATATAGATAGACAAAAAGATAAATAAATAGATAGCAATAAAGGCAAACAAATTGACAAAAGTGTGATAGATAGAAAGACATACAAATAGATAGAAAGACAGACAGATATACATATACATATATATATCAATAGATAGATATACAAATAGTTAAAAAGAGAGATAGAAAGTCATATACAAAGAGTGATAGATAGACAATTAGAAAGAATGATAGAAAGAAAGATAGATAGATAGAATGATAGATATAAAGATAAACGTATAGATAGATAGTTAGTTAGATGGAAAGATATACGTATAGATCGATAGATAAATAAATAGATAGATCTATGAAGAGAAAAACATATAGTTAGACTAATAGATAGACGAATGATTGATTGATAGATTGACAGACAGATAATAGATAGATAGATGGATTGATAGATACATAGTTAGATAGTTATATAGATAGATACATAGACATATAGATAGACATATAGATAGATAAATAGTTAGATAGATATATAGATAGATAGATAGATAGATAGACACATAGTTAAAGAGATATATAGCTAGATAGAAAAAAAGATAGATGGATTGATTGATTAACAGATTGTTAGATAGACAAATAGAAAAATTGATAAATTTTTAGGCAAATAGATAGATAGATCTATAAATTGATAGAAAGAAAAAGAGGAAGAAAAAAGATAGATATATAGATAAATAGAGAGATAGATATATACATATATAGATTGATAGATAAATAGTCAGACAGATAGATACATAAATAGATAGATAGAAAGATAGATAGATATATAGATAGAAAGACATGAGACAGATAGATTGATCGAAGAATAGAAATATATAGAGAGAGAGAGAGATAGACTAAGAGTTAGACATACAGATATACACACATAAAGATAGATAGATAAATAGATAGTCATAGAGATAGACAAAAAGACAAATACATAGATCAATAGATACATAGACAAAAGACATATAGATAGATAGAAAGAATGACATATATATGTCAGTCAAATAGACATGTAGATAGAAAAAAAGATAGATAGACTGCTAGATAGACAAATTAAAAAAAGAAAATATAAATTGGCAAAAAAAAAAGATAGACAGATAGATATACAAAAAGTGAGATCGACAGATAGATAGATAGACATATAGATAGAAAGGTAGACAAACAGATAGAAAGATAGATATAAAGACATATATAAAAGAAAGATAGGCATACAATTAGAAAGATAGATAGAAAAAGAGATAGAAAGACAAATATATAGACAAAAAGATAGACATATAGAAAGATAGATAGATAGACAGAAAGATAGACGTATAGATAGATAGATAGATAAATAGATAGATAGATGAATATCGAAACATATAGAAAGTCTAATAAAAAGACAGATGATTAATTGATATATAGATAGATAGATGGATAGATAGACAAACAGATAAATAGATAGATAGATATGCTGATAGATAGATAGATATATAGGTAGATATTAGATAGATAAATACACTTAAAGATAGTTAAATAGATAATATGTTGATCATGAGATTGATAGACAGATTAATATACAAAAATACAGATAGATAGATAGATAAACATATAGATAAATTGCCAATTAGATAGATAGATAGATAGACATATTTTTAGACAAAAAGATACTCAGATAGATAGATAGATCGATAAAAAAATAAATACACAAATAGATAGTATAATAGATAAATAGATAGATAGACATATAGATAGACAAATAGATAGACGGATAGAAAGATAGATAGATAATAGAATGATATTACAAATATATAGAAAATAGACAGAAGGATAAACAAATATATTGATAGTTAGATATATAGAAAGATAGATAGATAGTTAAATAGATAGTTATACAAATAGATTTATAGATAAATAGATTAACATATTGATAAATTGATCGATTGATAGATAAATAGACAGATAAAATATAGATAGAAAAATAGTTAATGAGCTAGATAGATAAATATATTGATAGATAAATAGATAGAAAGAGAGATAGAGAGACATATATAGATAGGTAGATAGAAAGATAGTCACATAGATACATGGATAGGCAGATAAATCGATAGATAGATATAATGACAGAAAGACAGATAGATAGATAGATAGATAGATAGACAGTCAGATAGATAAATAGATAGAAAAACATATTGGCACATAGATAGACATACAAATAGATTAATAGATAGGCATAAAGATAAATAAATAGATAAATAGACAGATAGAAAAATAGACAGAAAGATAGACAAACTTATATACATAAAAAGAAATAGATAAAACATAGATAGATATACAAAAATTAGATAGATAGACAGACAAAAAGATAGGCAGACACAGACAAACAAATAAATAGATAAATAGACACAATGATTGACAGATAGATAGATAGACAAATAGATAGGCATATTAATAGATAGATTAATAGAAAGAGACAAAGATAGATAGATAGACAAATAGATAGTTATATATATATAAAGATAGATAGATAGATAGAAAAACATATAGAAAGATAGATAGAACGACATATAGAAAGATAAATTGGTAGACAAAAATATAGATAGATAATAAATTAATATATAGATGAATATATAGATAGATAGATAAATAATTAGATGATTAGATGGCTAGATAGATAGAGAGATAGAGATATAAATATATAGACGAATAGATAAAAAGATAGATAAATGTATATATTAATAGATAGATTTATTGATTATATGACAGAAAAATAAACAGATAAATAGATAGGTAGATATATATAAATAGACATGGAGATAGTTAGATAAATATAGATAATTAGATAGATCGATTGATAAATTTATTTATAGAAAGATTGATAGAAGATTGATAAATAGATTGATATATAGAGACCAAGATAAATTGTTAGATAGATAGATAGACAGATTAATATACAATATATAGATAAATATATATATAAATAAATATATAGATATATAGATAGATTATTATAAATAATTAGAATATAGATAGGTAGATCAATGATAGATCGATATGTAGTTAAAGAGATAGATAAATAGATAGATAGACATATAATTAGATAGATACATTGATGGAAAATAGATAGATAGAAATATAGATAGATTATAGATATATAGACCTATAGATAGACTGATACATAAATAGATAGATAGACAAATAGATAGATAGATAGATAGATAGACAGCTAAATAGATAGATAAGCATAAAGACACATAAATAGATATATATATATATATATATATCCATATAGATAGACGACAGGCAGAAAGATAATAGATAGATAGATAGACAGTAATATACATACATAGATAGGTAGATAGATAGATATACAAATTTATATATAGACAGACAAATATATAAATATATATATAGATTGATAAATAGATATATAAAGATTCATAAATAGATAGATAGATAGATAAGGAGATAGATAGACATATAGATAGACATATAGATCGACATATAGATAGATAGATACATGAATAGATTTAAAGATAGATAGACATATAGATACACAAATAGATAAAAATTTAGATAGACAGATAAATAGTTAGTTAGATAGACACATTGATAGATAGACAAATAAAAAAAAGATAGAAAGATTGATAAATATATAGACAGGTAGACAATAGATATACAAATAGTTAGATAGACAAGTAAACAACAGATAGTTAGTAAGATAGTAAGATAGATAGATAGATAGATATATTTATATATAGATAAATAAATAGATAGTTAGTTAGATATATATATATATATATATATATATATATAGATAGACATATAGACTTATAGATAGATAAATAGATAGAATGATAGACAAATAGATAAGATAGATATAAAATTAGATAGACATACAGATTGAAAGACATATATGCCAACAGATACACAGACATATAAATAGTTAGATAGATTGAATATAGACAGAAAGATATACATGCAATAGAAAGTAAGATAAAAAGATAAATAGACATCCATATAGACAAATAGAAAGATAGATCAAAAGACATATAGATAGGTAGATAGATTATTGGATAGATAGAAGGATAGATAAATAGATATATAGACGTATACAATAGATAGATAGATAGATAGACAGATCGATAGAAAATTAGATAGACCGATAAATAGGACAAATAGATAGACATATATATAGATAGATAAAAAGATACATAAATAGACAGATAGTTAAAGATAGATAGATTGATTGACAAATAGATTGATAGATACACAATAGATAGGGAGATAGATAGACAGATAAATAAATAGATAGATAGATAGAAAGATTGGGAGAGAGATATATAGATAGATACATAGACAAATATACACATAGACACATAGATAAATAAATAGATAGACAAGTAGATAGATACAAAGATATACGACATATAGAAGAATAGATAAAGAAATAGATAGACAAACAGACAGATAGATAGATAGTTAAATATATAGATAGATAGGAAAATAGAAAGATAGAAAATTAGATAGATAGATTGGTAAATAATGATATAGACAAATATACAAATAGATAGTTAGACATATAGAAAGATCATTAGTTAAAAGTTATATTGATTGATAGTATAGATAGATAATTATATAGCTAGATATGTATATATATATAGCTCGATATACAGATAGATTGATAAAGAATATATAGATAGATAGATAGATATATAGATAGATAGATATATAGATAGATGGATGGATGGATAGATAGATGGATGGATGGATGGATGGATAGTTAGAAAGGTAGATAGATATAGAGATAGACAGATAGATTGGTTGTTAGATAGATATAAAGATAGACAGTAGATAGATTGATAGAATACATATTTATGAAGGCAAATATATAGACATTTATTGGTAAATAGTCTAATAGATTGAAAGACTGGAGAAAGATAGAAAGAAGACACATAGATAGATTATACTAATAGACAAAAAGATAGATTGATTGATAAACAATATATAGATAGAAAGACAAATAGATAATTGACAAATAGATAGATTATAGATATACATATACATAGATAGACTATAAATAGATAGTAAGATATATAGATACACTGTTAGACATATAAACAGACAGATAGATAAATAGAAACATAGAAAAATAAAGATATAGATAGATATAAGATACCTAGATACAATATAGAAAGATAGAAAAATAGATAGACATACATTAAGATAGATAAATAAAGAGATAAATAAATAGACATATAAAATATAGATGGATAGATAGATACCAAATAGATAGATAGAAAGATCGACAGATAAATTTATAGTCATATAGATAAATAGATATATAGATAGATTTACAATTAGACAGATAGACAAATTGATAGATAAATAAATAGGTAGTTAGATAGATAGACATAGATATATAGAAAAATAAAGATATAGATAGAAGGATAGATAAATAGAGAGATAGAAAATAAAATATAGATATATTAATTATATAGATATTTATATAGATAGACAAATAGACATATAGATAGATATATATATATATAAACATATAGACACATTGACAATGAAACAAATAGATTAATAAATAGATACAAAGATATATGAACACACATAAAAACATATAGACAAATAGATAGATAGACAAATAAATAGATAGGCATAGAATAGAAAAAAGAGAAATTACAATATAGATAGATTGGAAAATCGAGAGATTGACTGATATACATACATATAGAAAATAGATAGATAGATAGATGATAGATAGATAGATGATAGGTAGATAGAAAGATATACAAATAGATAGATAGACAGATAGATAGTTAGACATATAAAGTTAAATAGATAGCTAGTATACAAATAGATAGATAAATAGATAGAAAGCTATATAGATAGATATATAGATACATATATATATATATATAGACAGATAAAAGAAGTAAAACATAGATATATAGATATATAAAATATAGATAGATAAATAAATAAAGATATAGACAAATAGATATATAGATAGTTAGCTAAGCAGATAGATAAAATATAGATAGATATAAAGATGGACAGTAGACATATAAATAGATAGATAGATATACATATAGATAGATAGAGGATAGATATAGAAATAGAAATATAAATAGATAGGTAGATTAAAAGATACACAGATAGACATATAGATAAATAGATAGATATATAGAGATTTTGATATATAAATATAAAATATAGATAGACTAATATATTAATCTATTAATAAATAAATAGGCAAATTGATAGATATCCAAATAGATAAATAGACTTATAAAAAGATAGACATATAGATTGATAAACTGGTAGATAGATAGATAGATATATAGATATATTTATAGATTGAAAGATAGATAGTTAGATAGATAGATATATAAAGAGAGAGCATTAGACACATATGACACATATACACAGACACATAGACACAATGATACTTAGATAGATGGACATGTAGATAAATAGTCAGATATAAAAATAGACATATAGATAGATAGATATATAGACATATAAAAAATATACAGATAGATAGATAGATAGAGAAAATAAAGAGATAGATTAGAAAATAGATAATAAAATAGAAAGATAGGTTAGGCTAATAAA
>JAREIK010002235.1:5000-88482 GCA_029783825.1 Sapria himalayana | reverse complement strand
ATTTACTAAATATTTTTATATATTAGTATAAAAAAATGTATTTTAGTATATCCATGCCTATACATAACTATTAGTAAAAATATATGAAATTATATGAAAATATATATATACCTACATGTATAAATATAAGCTAAACTTTATGTGTATCTATATGTATAACCACATGTACCTATATTTAAAATTTCATGTATAACAACATACAACATTATGTTTAATTATATCTGTATAACTTTATATAAATATTTGTAAAACTAAATAAAACTTTATATAATTAATTATAACTATATTTTTAAATATTTATACATATATGTATACATATATGTGAATCTATATTTTTTTATAACTTTGTATATATTTATGCATAACTAAATATAACAACTTATATGAATATATATTATATATATAACTAAATGTTTAACGATTATAACTATATATTAAATGTATAATAACATATAACTATAATAATTCATCTACATTATAACTATAAAAAAAAAAAAGTGTACATAACTATATTTAAATATATAATTAACAACATATATTAATATATATTTTTATATATTAGTATAAAAATTGTATTTTAGTATATCTATACCTATATTTAACTATATGTATAAATAATAAAATTATATGAAAAATATATGCATACATGTATAAATATAAGTTTAACTATACAAGTAAATATCTATAACCACATGTAACTATATTTATAATTATATGTATAAAAACATACAACATAATGTTTAACTATATGTGTATAACTATATATAAATATGTATAACTATAAAAAACTGTATATAAATAAATATACCTTTATTTTTAATTATGTATGCATATATGTACATATATGTAATTCTATATAATTATTTATAACTTTGTATAGATTATGTATAACTACTTATAATTAATTGTATGCATATATCTATATATAACTATATGTTTAACTATATATAACTATTTATAACCACATATACTATATGTATACTACTATATAATTATAATGAGATAATTCTAGTTTGTTGCACTAACTGAAATTAAATGGCAAAAAGATATAATATCAACAATATGTAAGCACATAGCATGAGAGTATCCATTGGTCAGGTCCATATAATACAAATAAGGCTCATAACTATATGTGCTAGCCTCTCCTAGAAACCTCGTAGGAGAGGCTAGCTCAAAATTCCTACTAATTATGAGAATGATTTTGTATGAGAATTATTTCTGAACTAATTTGATTTTTGTCTATAGTGTAGTAAAACATGATAAGGTTTTTTTTACAGGTTTCAATTTTTGTTATTCTGGTTTTGTTCTTCCTTTGCCGATTAACCTAGCTAATAATGAATATTTGTAGGACACATGATGTGAGATGCACAAAAAAATTCTGATTCAAAGCATTTAGACATTTCCACAGTCCTTCCAATGCATGGGTCCCATATTTATCGATTTTAGCTTGATCAAAAGAAGGCTTAGCTTTTATTATCTTCATTTTCCTAAAACATTTTATTTTTACGCTCTCTTTCTCTCTAAACATCATTTAGACATCGTTTAGATTTTTTTTTGTGAATTTCTAGGACTATCAAGTTTAATTTGTGTTTGTTCATATTTAAATAACTATTTTTATATATCTGTGAATGTGTTTGTGTGTCCTAGAATTTTTTGGGTAGAGTTTTAGTATATTATAGGTATGTAAAAGGCTTTGTTGGTCTTTTATGGTGCTGGTAACAACACCTTAGATTCTTAAACTATGAGATGTACCAAAAATTAATTCCACGCATACACAGGTTTTTTCTTGACACTCTTATTTTGTGTAAATCTGTGTTGTCGTGGTTCAGATCTGCAACTGCTTATTATCGGTTATTTGTTTTAAAATATAGTATTTTATGCTCCATCTGCAGGTTTAACAATGTTCTCTATCTGTGTGGAGTAACAAAGAAAAAAGAATTAGAAATAATGACAATGCCTTAGATCCATATATGCATTTTTTTTATGTCCTAGATTATTTCTTTTGTTGTCTTTGATGCTATGTGTATTTGCATGAAAGTAAAATTGTGTGTATCAAAGAGTATTGATTATATATACGCACATATATTACTTCAGTATATACATACAAATATACTTGGTAAAAATTTATGAATATACTAAGTATATATCTATGTATATACTGAGTATCTTTGTTCGTACATACTAAGTATATTTGCACGTATATAATCAGCATATACATACATATATACTACAGTATATACGTATGTATATACTAGATATATAACTACTTTTATACTATAGTATATACGTATGTATATACTCGGTATATATGTACTTTTTTACGGTAGTATATACGTATGTATATACTCTGTATATATGTACTTTTATACTGTAGTATATACGTATGTATATACCGAGTATATAAATAGGTGGGTACATATATTTATTTGTGGACATGTATATATTGTCATACACACATACGCACACCCATTTACACAGACATAATTTTTAACTTATAATTGCTCGGGCTGTTCTGGTCATCATCGTGCATTGCTTACTGATGCAGGTAATAAAAGCCATGGATCTTAGACTTTCCCTAAAGCCGGGGATGAAGATATTTCTGGTCCAGGCTAGCCAGGTAGATAGAGGTTGGTGTTAAAAATATTAGTACTTGTGTTAATTTGCAAATATCACATGGTACAAAGCGAATGTATGAGTAAATAAGTTTTTTTGCTCTAGGTTCTGCAATGATTGATTCTAATTGTACTAGGTCTTAGGATGATGATGATGATGATGCTCGTGTAGTGTCGTGTATTTCTGGTCCAGGTGGAATATCATGTCCTATTTTGGGAGAAGTAACTCACCGCCTCGTCAAAAACTCACGCAACCTCAAAATGAGTGGTTGGCAGGGACGTTCATCTATCAAGCATCATCACCCGCTTGACTTTTATTATCAGTGGTAGTAGTGGTGGCAATGGCAGTGGTGGTGGTGGCGGCCGCATCAGCGGCAGTAGCAGCGGTAGCAGTGGCAGCAGTGGTAACAGTGGCAACGACAATGGCACGAGTGGCAGCGACAACAGCAGTAGCAACAACACAACAAATATGGTATATTAGTACATATAATTCTGTAGTATTGTATGTACACATAATACTGCATTTTATATATGTACAAGTGAAATGCTAGTATATATGTACATATATACTATATTATTATATATTTATCAAAACATAATTTTTATTTATTTATTTTGATTTGATTTTGTGGTTTACATTTCTTACATATATAGTACCACATTATTCACCATACGAAGCTTGTATAAGTGAAGGGATTTATCACTAGAAATGATGCACCGTGACTCGAAGAGCTTTGTCACAGTAGAAAGATGATGATCAGAGGAGTAGAGGGAAATAAAACAATATCAATGTATGGATAGATTATACTTTATGCACTGTGGGTAGATACATTGCTGAATAAGATATAATAAAATTTTGTTATGTTTTTGTTTTAATAATGTAAAATATTGTAGTTGAATAAGTTATTGAATGATTTTATTTTTTGTTAACTATAAATTATCATTTTTAGTTTTTGTTTTTATTCAATTTAATATAAAAATATAAAATTATTTAATTAAAATTTTTATAAAAAATTAAAATTTGAAAATTATTTTGAAAATAAAATAGCTAGGGATTTTTCACTTGCTAATTTAGCAAGAAAATTTTCCCTACCTGATTTAGCTAGTGATATCTTTATTTTAGCAAGAGATTTTTTTCGTCGCTAAATTATTTTTGCTAGGGACAATTTCCGTCACTAATATTTAGCGACGGATACTTTGGATTGTGATAGCATTAGTGGTTATATCCGTTTAGTGATGGAAACTATCATTTAGCTTGCTAATTTAGATAGGGAAAATATCTTTTTTAGTTAGGGATTTTTCATCGCAAAATTGTTAGCTAGAGACACTTTCCCTCGCTATATCCCGTTTAATGATGGTAAAATGGCCATTTAGCTAGGGAATTGTCACTAGCTATATGAGATTTTTCTTGTAGTGTATAGATGGATAAATAGATAGATAGAAAGACAAATGGACAGATAAATACATAGACAGATAGATAAACAAATAGAAAAAAATAGATATATGCTTAAATAATAAATAGATAGAGAGAAAGAGAGAGATAGATAGATAGATTAATTGATAGAAATATAAATAAATAGATAGATAAATATATAGATAGATATATAGATAGATAGATATATAGATTGACTTAAAGATAAATAGATAGATAGATATATAGATAAATAGATAGATATATATATATATATACATACATATATATAGACAAATTTATAAATAGATAGACAGATAGATAGATACATTTATAAATAAATAGATAGACATAAAGATAGCTAGATAGATAAAAAGATAGAAAGTAAAATATATAAATAGTTAGATAGACAAATAGATAGACAAATAGATAGACAAATAGATAGATTGATTAATTGAATGATAGATAGAGAAATAGATAGACAAATAGATAGATGGATAGACAAATAGATACACAAATAAAAATTAAATAGATAGATAGATGAATAGATAGATAAATAGTTAGATACATAGTAGATAGACAAATAGACAGATAGATAGACAAATAGATATACAAATAAAAATTAAATAGATAGATAGATAAATAGATAGATAAATAGTTAAATACATAGATAGATAAACAGATAGATAGACAAATAAATATATATATAGATAGACAGATATATAGATAGATAGATAGATGTGCAAATGGATAGACAAAAAAATAGATAGATAAATAGGTACATTGATAGATAGAAATAAAGGTAGATAGATTGATACACAGATAGATAGAAAGATAGATATTGAGATAGATAGAATCATAAATAGACAGATAGATAGATTGATAGATATATAGATAGATTGATAGATAGATAGATAGATATACAGATAGATAGATTGATTGATAGTTTGATGTATAGATAAACAGATAGATACATAAATAGATAGATAGATAGACATACAGATAGATAGTTTAATAGATAGATAGATAGACAAATAGTTAGATAGATAGATTGACAGATAGATATATAGATAGATAGATAGATAATTTGATAGATAGAAAGATACATATATAGAAAGATTGATAGAAAAATAGATAGATAGATAGATATATAAATGGATAGATTGATTGATTGATGGATAGATAGTCTACTAGATAAACAGATAGATAGGCAGATAGATAGATAGATAGATAGACAGATAGATAAATGTATAGATCGACATATTAAAGACATATAGTTAGACAAATAAATTTACAGATAAATAGACAAATAGATAGACTTATAGATAGAAAAATGGATTGATAAATAAATAGATAGATGGATAGTTTGATATATAAATAGATATGTAAATAGAAAAATAAATAGATATATAGACAGATAGGTATATATATATATATACACAGATATATAGATACATAGATAAATAAATAAATAGATAGATAGATATACATATAGTTAGACTGAAAGAATGACAAATAGATAGGTAGATAGATTGATAGATAAATACATAGATAGAAAGTTAGATAGATAGATAAATAGACATATAGATAGATAGATAAATAGACAAATAACTTGATAGGTAGATAGACAGATAGATAGTTAGAAACAAAGTTAGACTTATAAATAAATATATAGATAGACATATAGATAGATAGATAAATAAATAAATAGCTAGATAGAAAGATTGACATATACAAAAAGATAATTTGATAGATAGTTAGATATATAGATAGATAGATCAAAAGACAAATAGATAGAAAAATAGATATAGATTGATAGATAGATCGATAAATATATAAATAGATAGATAGACAGGTAAATAGAAAGATAGACAGATAGATTAATATAAAAATAGACAAACAGATAGATATTTACATAAATACATAGACAGATATACAGACAGGCATACATCAGATAGATAGAATGATAGAAAGTTAGATAGATAGATATATAGAAAGATAAATAGACAAACAAATAGTCATACAGATATACACACAGATATATAGACTGAGAAATAAATCAATAGATATATAGATAGATAATCATATAGATAGACATATAGATAAAAAGATAGATAGATCATAGAATTATAGATACATAGGTAGAAAGATTGATAGAGATATAGACAGACAAATATACATGCAGATAGACAAAAATATAGATAGACAAAAAGATAAATAAATAGATAGCAATAAAGGCAAACAAATTGACAAAAGTGTGATAGATAGAAAGACATACAAATAGATAGAAAGACAGACAGATATACATATACATATATATATCAATAGATAGATATACAAATAGTTAAAAAGAGAGATAGAAAGTCATATACAAAGAGTGATAGATAGACAATTAGAAAGAATGATAGAAAGAAAGATAGATAGATAGAATGATAGATATAAAGATAAACGTATAGATAGATAGTTAGTTAGATGGAAAGATATACGTATAGATCGATAGATAAATAAATAGATAGATCTATGAAGAGAAAAACATATAGTTAGACTAATAGATAGACGAATGATTGATTGATAGATTGACAGACAGATAATAGATAGATAGATGGATTGATAGATACATAGTTAGATAGTTATATAGATAGATACATAGACATATAGATAGATAAATAGTTAGATAGATATATAGATAGATAGATAGATAGATAGACACATAGTTAAAGAGATATATAGCTAGATAGAAAAAAAGATAGATGGATTGATTGATTAACAGATTGTTAGATAGACAAATAGAAAAATTGATAAATTTTTAGGCAAATAGATAGATAGATCTATAAATTGATAGAAAGAAAAAGAGGAAGAAAAAAGATAGATATATAGATAAATAGAGAGATAGATATATACATATATAGATTGATAGATAAATAGTCAGACAGATAGATACATAAATAGATAGATAGAAAGATAGATAGATATATAGATAGAAAGACATGAGACAGATAGATTGATCGAAGAATAGAAATATATAGAGAGAGAGAGAGATAGACTAAGAGTTAGACATACAGATATACACACATAAAGATAGATAGATAAATAGATAGTCATAGAGATAGACAAAAAGACAAATACATAGATCAATAGATACATAGACAAAAGACATATAGATAGATAGAAAGAATGACATATATATGTCAGTCAAATAGACATGTAGATAGAAAAAAAGATAGATAGACTGCTAGATAGACAAATTAAAAAAAGAAAAATATAAATTGGCAAAAAAAAAGATAGACAGATAGATATACAAAAAGTGAGATCGACAGATAGATAGATAGACATATAGATAGAAAGGTAGACAAACAGATAGAAAGATAGATATAAAGACATATATAAAAGAAAGATAGGCATACAATTAGAAAGATAGATAGAAAAAGAGATAGAAAGACAAATATATAGACAAAAAGATAGACATATAGAAAGATAGATAGATAGACAGAAAGATAGACGTATAGATAGATAGATAGATAAATAGATAGATAGATGAATATCGAAACATATAGAAAGTCTAATAAAAAGACAGATGATTAATTGATATATAGATAGATAGATGGATAGATAGACAAACAGATAAATAGATAGATAGATAGATAGATATGCTGATAGATAGATAGATATATAGGTAGATATTAGATAGATAAATACACTTAAAGATAGTTAAATAGATAATATGTTGATCATGAGATTGATAGACAGATTAATATACAAAAATACAGATAGATAGATAGATAAACATATAGATAAATTGCCAATTAGATAGATAGATAGATAGACATATTTTTAGACAAAAAGATACTCAGATAGATAGATAGATCGATAAAAAAATAAATACACAAATAGATAGTATAATAGATAAATAGATAGATAGACATATAGATAGACAAATAGATAGACGGATAGAAAGATAGATAGATAATAGAATGATATTACAAATATATAGAAAAATAGACAGAAGGATAAACAAATATATTGATAGTTAGATATATAGAAAGATAGATAGATAGTTAAATAGATAGATATACAAATAGATTTATAGATAAATAGATTAACATATTGATAAATTGATCGATTGATAGATAAATAGACAGATAAAATATAGATAGAAAAATAGTTAATGAGCTAGATAGATAAATATATTGATAGATAAATAGATAGAAAGAGAGATAGAGAGACATATATAGATAGGTAGATAGAAAGATAGTCACATAGATACATGGATAGGCAGATAAATCGATAGATAGATATAATGACAGAAAGACAGATAGATAGATAGATAGATAGACAGTCAGATAGATAAATAGATAGAAAAACATATTGGCACATAGATAGACATACAAATAGATTAATAGATAGGCATAAAGATAAATAAATAGATAAATAGACAGATAGAAAAATAGACAGAAAGATAGACAAACTTATATACATAAAAAGAAATAGATAAAACATAGATAGATATACAAAAATTAGATAGATAGACAGACAAAAAGATAGGCAGACACAGACAAACAAATAAATAGATAAATAGACACAATGATTGACAGATAGATAGATAGACAAATAGATAGGCATATTAATAGATAGATTAATAGAAAGAGACAAAGATAGATAGATAGACAAATAGATAGTTATATATATATATAAAGATAGATAGATAGATAGAAAAACATATAGAAAGATAGATAGAACGACATATAGAAAGATAAATTGGTAGACAAAAATATAGATAGATTAATAAATTAATATATAGATGAATATATAGATAGATAGATAAATAATTAGATGATTAGATGGCTAGATAGATAGAGAGATAGAGATATAAATATATAGACGAATAGATAAAAAGATAGATAAATGTATATATTAATAGATAGATTTATTGATATATTGACAGAAAAATAAACAGATAAATAGATAGGTAGATATATATAAATAGACATGGAGATAGTTAGATAAATATATAGATAATTAGATAGATCGATTGATAAATTTATTTATAGAAAGATTGATAGAAGATTGATAAATAGATTGATATATAGAGACCAAGATAAATTGTTAGATAGATAGATAGACAGATTAATATACAAATATATAGATAAATATATATATAAATAAATATATAGATATATAGATAGATTATTATAAAATAATTAGAAATATAGATAGGCAGATCAATTGATAGATCGATATGTAGTTAAAGAGATAGATAAATAGATAGATAGACATATAATTAGATAGATACATTGATGGAAAAATAGATAGATAGAAATATAGATAGATATATAGATATATAGACATATAGATAGACTGATACATAAATAGATAGATAGACAAATAGATAGATAGATAGATAGATAGACAGATAAATAGATAGATAAGCATAAAGACACATAAATAGATATATATATATATATATATATATCCATATAGATAGACGACAGGCAGAAAGATAAATAGATAGATAGATAGACAGTAATATACATACATAGATAGGTAGATAGATAGATATACAAATTTATATATAGACAGACAAATATATAAATATATATATAGATTGATAAATAGATATATAAAAGATTCATAAATAGATAGATAGATAGATAAGGAGATAGATAGACATATAGATAGACATATAGATCGACATATAGATAGATAGATACATGAATAGATTTAAAGATAGATAGACATATAGATACACAAATAGATAAAAATTTAGATAGACAGATAAATAGTTAGTTAGATAGACACATTGATAGATAGACAAATAAAAAAAAGATAGAAAGATTGATAAATATATAGACAGGTAGACAAATAGATATACAAATAGTTAGATAGACAAGTAAACAAACAGATAGTTAGTAAGATAGTAAGATAGATAGATAGATAGATAGATATATTTATATATAGATAAATAAATAGATAGTTAGTTAGATATATATATATATATATATATATATATAGATAGACATATAGACTTATAGATAGATAAATAGATAGAATGATAGACAAATAGATAGATAGATATAAAATTAGATAGACATACAGATTGAAAGACATATATGCAAACAGATACACAGACATATAAATAGTTAGATAGATTGAAATATAGACAGAAAGATATACATGCAAATAGAAAGTAAGATAAAAAGATAAATAGACATCCATATAGACAAATAGAAAGATAGATAAAAAGACATATAGATAGGTAGATAGATTATTGGATAGATAGAAGGATAGATAAATAGATATATAGACGTATACAATAGATAGATAGATAGATAGACAGATCGATAGAAAATTAGATAGACCGATAAATAGACAAATAGATAGACATATATATAGATAGATAAAAAGATACATAAATAGACAGATAGTTAAAGATAGATAGATTGATTGACAAATAGATTGATAGATACACAAATAGATAGGGAGATAGATAGACAGATAAATAAATAGATAGATAGATAGAAAGATTGGGAGAGAGATATATAGATAGATACATAGACAAATATACACATAGACACATAGATAAATAAATAGATAGACAAGTAGATAGATACAAAGATATAAGACATATAGAAGAATAGATAAAGAAATAGATAGACAAACAGACAGATAGATAGATAGTTAAATATATAGATAGATAGGAAAATAGAAAGATAGAAAATTAGATAGATAGATTGGTAAATAATGATATAGACAAATATACAAATAGATAGTTAGACATATAGAAAGATCATTAGTTAAAAAGTTATATTGATTGATAGATAGATAGATAATTATATAGCTAGATATGTATATATATATAGCTCGATATACAGATAGATTGATAAAAGAATATATAGATAGATAGATAGATATATAGATAGATGGATGGATGGATAGATAGATGGATGGATGGATGGATGGATAGTTAGAAAGGTAGATAGATATAGAGATAGACAGATAGATTGGTTGTTAGATAGATATAAAGATAGACAAGTAGATAGATTGATAGAAATACATATTTATGAAAGGCAAATATATATAGACATTTATTGGTAAATAGTCTAATAGATTGAAAGACATGGAGAAAGATAGAAAGAAGACACATAGATAGATATACTAATAGACAAAAAGATAGATTGATTGATAAACAATATATAGATAGAAAGACAAATAGATAAATTGACAAATAGATAGATTAATAGATATACATATACATAGATAGACATATAAATAGATAGTAAGATATATAGATACACTGTTAGACATATAAACAGACAGATAGATAAATAGAAACATAGAAAAATAAAGATATAGATAGATACTAAGATACCTAGATAAACATATAGAAAGATAGAAAAATAGATAGACATACATTAAGATAGATAAATAAAGAGATAAATAAATAGACATATAAAATTATAGATGGATAGATAGATACCAAATAGATAGATAGAAAGATCGACAGATAAATTTATAGTCATATAGATAAATAGATATATAGATAGATTTACAATTAGACAGATAGACAAATTGATAGATAAATAAATAGGTAGTTAGATAGATAGACATAGATATATAGAAAAATAAAGATATAGATAGAAGGATAGATAAATAGAGAGATAGAAAGATAAAAATATAGATATATTAATATATAGATAGATATTTATATAGATAGACAAATAGACATATAGATAGATATATATATATATATAAACATATAGACACATTGACAATGAAACAAATAGATTAATAAATAGATACAAAGATATATGAACACACATAAAAACATATAGACAAATAGATAGATAGACAAATAAATAGATAGGCATAGAATAGAAAAAAGAGAAATTACAATATAGATAGATTGGAAAATCGAGAGATTGACTGATATACATACATATAGAAAATAGATAGATAGATAGATGATAGATAGATAGATGATAGGTAGATAGAAAGATATACAAATAGATAGATAGACAGATAGATAGTTAGACATATAAAGTTAAATAGATAGCTAGATATACAAATAGATAGATAAATAGATAGAAAGCTATAGATAGATATATAGATACATATATATATATATAGACAGATAAAAGAAAGTTAAACATATAGATATATAGATATATAAATATATAGATAGATAAATAAATAAAGATATAGACAAATAGATATATAGATAGTTAGCTAAGCAGATAGATAAATATATAGATAGATATAAAGATGGACAGATAGACATATAAATAGATAGATAGATATACATATAGATAGATAGAGGGATAGATATAGAAATAGAAATATAAATAGATAGGTAGATTAAAAGATACACAGATAGACATATAGATAAATAGATAGATATATAGAGATTTTGATATATATAAATATAAATATATAGATAGACTAATATATTAATCTATTAATAAATAAATAGGCAAATTGATAGATATCCAAATAGATAAATAGACTTATAAAAAGATAGACATATAGATTGATAAACTGGTAGATAGATAGATAGATATATAGATATATTTATAGATTGAAAGATAGATAGTTAGATAGATAGATATATAAAGAGAGAGACATTTAGACACATAGACACATATACACAGACACATAGACACAATGATACTTAGATAGATGGACATGTAGATAAATAGTCAGATATAAAAATAGACATATAGATAGATAGATATATAGACATATAAAAAATATACAGATAGATAGATAGATAGATAGGAAAATAAAGAGATAGATTGATAAATAGATAATAAAATAGAAAGATAGGTAGGCTAATAAATAGATAGATATATATACACATAGATAGATAGATGGATATAAAGATAGATAGATAGATAGAAAAACTAAAAGGTATATAGATAGATTGACAAAAAGTTAGATAGATAGATATATAGATAGATAGATATACAAATATATAAATATACTGATAGATAGATGAATAGACAAATTGTTAGATATACAAATAGAAAGAAAGACTGATTGATAGATAGGTAGATAAGTAGATAGAAACATATATAGATGGACAAATAAATAGATATACATATAAATAGTTTGATATATAAATAAATAGATAGATAGATAGACATATATACAAATATAAAAAAGATATATAGACAAATAGATAGATAGAGTTATAGAATGATAGACTTATAGATGAATAGGGAGATAGAAAATTAGATAGCTAGAGAAATAGATTAAAGACAGAAAGACTAATAGATAGATTGATATATTGACAAATAAATAGATAGATAAATAGATAGATAGATATACAGATAGATAGATAAATAGACATATACAAAGATTAATAAACAGATAGATAGATAGATAAATAGATAGATAGATAAATAAATAGACAGATAAATAGACAGATAGATATATAGATAGATTGATAGATAGAAACACACACATATATATATATATATATAGAAAGAAAGATAGATAGATAAATAGATTGATAGGCAGATAAATAGATAGATATATAGATAAATAGATAGATAGATAGACAGATACATACACAAATAGATAGATAGAAAGATAGATATATAGATAGACATATAGATAGATAGACAAATAGATAGATAGAAAAATAGTTAGATATATAGATAGATAGAAAGATATATTGATTGATAGACAGGTCGATAGGGAGATAGATATGCATATAGATAGACAGATAAATAAACTAATAGATAGATAGATTAATATACAAACAGATAGATAGATAATAGATAGATATATAGATTTTTAGATAGAAAAATAAATTGATAAATAAATTGACAAATATGTATACAAATAGATAGACAAATAGATACATAGGTAGATAAACATATTGATATAAGATAGATAGGCATAAAGATAGAAAGATAGATAAACAGTAGATAGATAGATAGATAAATGGACTTATATATAGAAAGATAAGCAGATAGATAGACAGATAGATAAATAGATAGATAGATAAATATATAGATAGATAGATAGACTGATAGATAGACAAACAGACATACAGATAAATAGATAGATAGACATACAAACACATAGACATGCAAATATGAAGACTAATAGTTACAATGATAGATAGATACAATGACAAATAAATAAGTAGATTGATAGATAGAAAGATAAATAGATATGTAGATAGATAGATTCATAGATAGAATGATAGATCGATTGATAGATAGACATATAGATGGACATATAATTAGATAGAAAAATATATAAATAGATAGACAGATAGAAAGTTAGATAGATAGTTAGATAGATAGTTAGATAGATAGATAGATACATAGACTGATAGATAGATAGATCGATCGATAGACAAATGGATAGACAGATAAAAATATAGATTGAAAGATAGACATATAAATGATAAATAGATAAAAAAATAGACTGATAGCTAGAAAGAGAAACAAATAGATAGATACAAAAATAGACAAACAAATAGATACATAGATAGATTGATTGATAGAGAGAAAGATAGATAGATACATAGATAGATAGATAAATACATCAATATATATATAGATATATAGATAGATAGACTAACATATAGATAGACATATATATATATATATATATATATATATATATATAAAATGATAGATATAAAGATAGATATATAGATAGAAAGACAGATATATAGATAGATTGATAAATAAACAAACAGACAGATTGCCAATAGATATATGGATATACATACAAATAGATATACATATAGAAAGAAAAATAGATAGTAGACAAATATATAAATAGATAAATATATAGATAGAAAGATTGATAGACAAATTGATATAAAGATTGATAAATAGATATTTAGACAAATATTTTGAAATGTAGATAAATAGATAGATATACATATAGATAGACAAGTAAATATAAAATTATATAATCAAATATATAGACATATACATAGATTGGTAGACAAAAAGAAAGACATATAGATAAAAAATAGATAGAAAAATAGATAGATATATAGGTAGATAGATATAGAAAAAGATAGATAACAGATAGATTGATAGATTGACAAATAGATCGATATATAGATAGACAGTTAGATAGTTAGATAGTTAGATAGACTAATAGATAGATAGAAAGATAGACTGATAGCTAAATAGATAGGTAGAAAAATACTTAGATAAATATACAAATAGATAGATAGATATATAGATATATAGACAAATAGATAGATGGATATATAAATATATTGATAGACAGAATTAGATAGATAGATAAATTGATAGACTAATAGATACATTGATAGATAGATATATAGAAAGATAGACAGAAAGAAAAATAGATAGATCAAAAGATTATTAGACAGATAGAAAGAAAGAAAGATAGATAGAATTATAGATAGAGAAATAAATAGACAAATAGATAGATATATAGAAACATACATTGATAGAAAGATATATTTATTGATAAATAGACAAATAGATTGACATATAATTAGATAAAAAGATAAACAGACATATAGATAGATAGATAAATAGATAGATAGATATAAAGGTAGATAGATAGGTAAATAGATAGATAGATAGAAAAATAATAAATAGATAGAATGACCGATATATAGACAGATAGATGGATAGACAGATAGATTGATAGATAAATAGATAGACAAATAGATAGATAGATTTAATGATAGATAGATTGATTCATTGATTGACAGACACATAGAAAGATTTACAGATACACAAACAAATTGACAGAATGATGGATAGATTGAAAAACATACAGATTGATAGACAGATCAACTGATAGAAAGACAAATAGAAAGTCTAAGAGTTAGACATATAGATTGATATATAGAAAAATAAATAGGAAGATAGATAGATAAAAAGATAGATAGATATAAAGATAATAGACTAATTGATAGAATGATAGATTGATAGATAGATAGAAAGATAGACATATAGATAGACAGATAAATAGATAAATATATTTAATTATAGATAGATAGATAGATATATAGATTTATATATATTTAGATAGACATATAGATAGATAGATATATAGATATATAGATAGATAGATTGATAGACAAACCAAAAGATAGATGGATAGATAGATAGATTGACAAATAGATTGATAGACAGAGAGATAGATAGATAGATAGATTGATAGACAGACAGACAGATAGATAGATAGATCAACATATATATAGATATATAGATAGACATATAGATAGTCATATAGATAAAAAATATATATATAAATATATAGACAGATAGAAAGATAGACAGAAAGATTGATAGATAGACAGATAGATTGATAGATAGAAAGTTAGACAGAAAGATAGATAGATTCATAGATAGACATATTATATACCAATTGATAAATTGATTGATGGGTAGATTGATAGTAGATGGATAGAGAGATAGACATGCAGATAGATGGATAGATAGATAGATATATTAATTATTATACAGATACATAAATAGATAGATAGAGAGTTAGATAGACAAATAAATAAATAAAAAGATTGATAGATTGATTATAGTTAGATAAATAGAAATAAAGATAGACATATAGATTTAAAGATAACTAGTCGGATAGATAGACAAAAAGATAGACACATATATATATAGACTAATTGATAGACAAATAGATATAACGATTGATATACTGATAGATAACAGAAAAATAGACAATTAGATAGACAGATAGATAGAAAAATAGATTAGACAGATAGATTAATAGATAGATAAATAGAAAGATAATAGATAGATAGATAAATGGACAAATAAATAGATATATAGATTGATAGCTAGACAGACAGATAGAAAAACTAACAGATAGACATAAAGATAGATAGATACAAAGATAAAAGAAAGATAAATAGATAGATATATAAATTGACAGATAGATTGACAGATAGAGAGAAAAATAGTTAAATGGATTGAAAGAAAGATTTATATACAAATTGATAGATAAATTAATAGACAAAATTTAATCTGATTGATTGATTGATTGATTGACAGATAGATATATAGACAAATAAATTGATAGATCAATAGATTATTAGATAGATTGATAGACAAACAGATAGATTGATACATAGACAAAAAAATAGATAGATAGATAGATCAATTGATAGACAAATAGAAAGAAAGAATGATTGATAGATATATAGATATATATATATATATACATATAAATAGATTCATATTTAGATAGAAAGATATGCTGATAGATAGACATATTGATATATAGATAGATATTAGATAGAAAAATAGATAGATAGATAATTAAATAGATAGACAGAAAGATAGACATATAAATAGACAGATATATAGACAGATAGATAGATAGAGAGATAGATAGATAGATACACAAACAGATGGATCGAAAAAAAGACTCATAGAATAATAGACAGTCAGATAGACATATAAATAGATAGAAAAATAGATAAATAGATAGATAGAAAAAGAAATATATAAATAGATTGATAGATTGATTCATATATAGACAAATTGAAAGATAGATATATAGACAGATAGATAGACAGATGGATACATAGATTAATAGATAAATTGATTGATAGATAGTTTGATAGATAAATTGATAAATAGATTGATATACAGATAGATAGATAGATAGATTGATTTATTGATAAAAAAATAAATTGATAGATTGATTTAAAGATGGATAGACATATAGAAATACATATTGATAGAGAGATATATAGACACATATAAAGACATATAGATAGACAGATAGATAGGAAAATAGATAAATAAAAATAATAAAAAATAGAAAGATAGAAAAGATAGACAAATAGATAAAATGTTAGATTGACATATAGAAAAACATATAGAGAGATAGATAGATACATAGATAGATAGATAGATTGAATGATAGATAGATATATAGACACACAGACAGATAGATAGATAGATAAAAAGATAAAAAGATTATGAGATAGATAGATTGATAGATAGATTGATATATAGATAGTAAGATAAATAGATAGATAAATAAAATAATGCCACATAGATGCACAGAAAGATAGAAAAATTGAAAAATAGATAAATATATATAGTGACATATAGACAAAAACTTATAGGGAGAGATAGTTAGGCAAATATTTAGTTAGATTCATTAAAAAGATATAGACAAACATATAGACAAAAAAATATAGATATATTGATTGATTTAAAGATAGATAGGCAAGATAGGCAGATAGATAGACAGATTGTTAGAAAGATAGTAAGACAATTTGATAGATAAATTGATAAACAAATTAAAAAGATAAATTGATAGATAGATTGATAAATAGATTGATAGACACATTGATAGATAGATTTATATACAAATAGATAGACAATTAGATTTATAGATTGATAGAAAGATATATACACAGATAGATAGATAGATATATAGATAGATATAAAGATAGACAGATATATAATAGATTGATAGATAGATAGTTAGATAAATAGATAGTTAGACAGATAGATAGATACACAAATAGACAGATAGAAAGACAAATAGGTAGACAGATAGATGGATAAAAATATAGGCAGATAGACAGATAGAAAGACAAATAGATAGACAGATAGAATGATAGAAATATAGACAGATAGATAGAAAAAATAAATAACAGATAGATATAAAGAAAGATAGACAAATAGATAAATAGATAGATAGATAGATAGATAGAAAAAAAAGAAAAAGGGAGAGATAGATAGATAGATAGCTAGATAGATAGATTAAAAGAAGATAGACAGACATGTAGTCAGAAAGATATGTAAATAGATAGATTGATAGATAGATAGATAGATAGGCAGATAGATTGATTGATAGATTGTTAGATAAATAATTAGATAAATAGATAGATAGATATATACTCATATAGATAGAAAGATAGAAAGATAGATTTTTAGATAGATGCATAGATAGATCGATAATTAGATAGATAGATAGATAGTTTTTTTTAATGTAATATTAATTATATTCTAAGAATATTTTCTTTATCATTATTCTCATGCTAGACTTTTGCTGGGTTAATTTTCATGCTAGACTTCTGTGGCCTTATTATTTTTCCGCTGATGCCGACATATTGTCATTGGAATGACAATCTTTTTGGTATCTCTTCTAGCCCTCTTTTGATGTTTCTTTTGTATCTTTGCCTTCCCTTTGACCATACATCTTTCACAGCTTAAGCTCCTAATGTAGCTTTTCTTGTATGTGTGCAAGCTCCTCTTTCATCCTTTGAGAATCTAATTAGACAGACTCCATATTTACCTTCTCTTACTGTACTCTAACATTTATACAAACAAACTACTTTTGACTCTAATTACTTTACTCTTGTGTGTGTACACTCCACCGAATGCATTTTTCGTAGGTTCTATTTTACTCTACAGTAGACCACCCTTTCTTCACCTACCTTAATTATAGACCACCCTCGCTTGCCAAACTCGATAGACTCGGCTGATATTTAACTCTGACATTTCTACAAACACTAGACAGACTTCATTTTAACTTAACAACATACCTCACCTACCTATACAAACCGCCCTTCCTTGCCTAGCTCGACAAGCTCTGTAGACCTTTGCGACACACACCAACCTCAGTAAACACTTGATAGACTACAATCTCATGACATTCTTCATTCTAACTCAATAGATTCGTTAAAATCTGACCTACCTTTACACACTCCAACACTTGACAAACACTTAGCAGCCAACACTAATCATCCTCTATAACTTTTGCCACCGATCTTCTATCACTTTTCTGCAAGCTTTTATACGTTTTCCTATTTCGGCCACTCATTCCTGCATCATTCAATCAGAAAGAAAATTAAGGTAGTTGTAACAGCTATGCCTCAATGCTGCTTTTTCCCCCGGTTGAATTATTATCCATTTCTGCCTGAAATCTTTAATGCATCCATTCTATTTCATTCTTTCAAATCACTTTGCTCTTCCCTTTATTTAGCATGACATCAGCTTTAATGCCTCCATTTGATGCTTTTCCTGGGCAGCAACATTATTCCGCTTTACTCATTTCTAAATAGCAGTTTACATGTCTTCATATATATTTCACATTTGACCCCTACACCTCCTCACCTCTTATAATACAGACCCAACAGCAATAACACAGACACTTGGTAGACATATTAAATGTTTATAGACTTTTTCAGAATTTATCAAAGCATAATATTCAAGTATAACATTTATACTTGAACCATTTATAGTCATTTGGTTAAAGCATAATATTCAAGTATAACATTCAAAATTATGACAAAACTATTAGAGTTTATCAAAGCATAATATTCAGAATTTATCAAAGCATAATATTCAAGTATAACATTTATACTTGGAAGACATATTATCTTCAAGTATAACATTTATAGTCATTTGGTTAAAGACAACGTTGATTATATCAAAGCATAATATTCTTTATGTTGAGAAATAAAGCAATCTCAAGTCATAGGATTTTAATGACACAACTATTAGAGTTTAAATTATGACTTTGAACCATGTATTAATTTCAAGATGGGGCTATTCAAAATTTATTCTAAACAAATATATATAAATTTGAATTGTATATTATACACATATTAATTCCATGAATATCGATCAAACTTTATACTAATCTTAATTCATTATTATTCTCATAATAAAAACCAATTTGAGATATTTAAAATAATTAAAATTATCATTCAAAGACATTATATATATTAAACATGAAAATTAATTAAATAATTAATTCTCATAATAGTTAAAATACCAAGTCCAGACTATATGCCTAGAGCAGCATTACAAACAAATCTATTTATCTTTATTTCTATGAATCAATCTAATTAAATATCTATCTATCTTTCTATCAATATGATCAATATGTCTATCAATCAATCTATCTATCATTCTATCTAACAAACTATCTATCTAACTATCTGTCTGTCCGTCTATCTGTTTATTTGTTTGTATGACTGCCTTTATATAAGTCTATCAATCTGTTTATCAATCTGTCTTCCCACCTACCTGACTCTCTATATGCCTGCCTAACTGTCTGCCTGCTTGACTATCTGCCTACCTAGTTGTCTGTCTATATATTTATTTTAATACTTATCTATTTGTCTATCTATTTGTTTATATATTTGTATATTTATCTATCTATCTATCTATCTTTATATCTCTCCTTCTCTATGTGTTTATCTATATGTGATTTATATGTCTATCAATCTGTCTACCTATATATCAATCAATTTATCTATCTATCTATTTATCCATCTATCTTTTTTGTCTATCTATCTGTATATATATATATATTTATTTATTTATTTTGATATCTATCTGGCTATTTATCTGTCTATCTATCTATCTATCTATCTATCTTTTAGCCTATGTATCTATCTAATAATCTATCTACCTATCTATCTATTTAATAATCTATCTATTTATCTATCTATCTATTAATAATCTATCTATTTATCTATCTATCTATCTGTCTATCCATCTATCTATGTATCTATCTATGTATCTATCTATCTATTTTTCTATCTATATGTCTATCTATCTGTCTAGATTTCTATATATATATATATATATATATATATATATATATATCTATTTATCTATCAATCAAACTACTATCAATCTATCAATTAATCAATCTAACTATTTATCTATCTATCTTTCTGCCTTTATATATGACTATCTATAAGTCTATCTATCTGCCTATCTATCTGTCTATATATCTATATATTTATTTGTCTATCTATGTATATACAATCTATCTATCTATTTACCTTTCTATCTATCCAACTATCTATCTATCTATTAATCTATCTATCTATCTATATATCTATTAATTAATCAATCAATCTAACTATCTATCTATTAAACTATCTATTATTCTATGTATCAATGTGTCTATTAATCGGTATATCAATCTATCTATCGATCTATCAATTAATTTAACTATCAATCAATATATCTCTCTATCAATTTATCTCTCTAACTAGTTGTGCCTCAATATATCTACCTAACTAACTAACTATTTATATATCTATCAATCAATCTATCAATCAATCAATCTATTTATCTCTCAAATAGTTTATTGATCTTTCTATCATTCTTTTGAACTAATTATCAATCATTCTATCTATTGATCTGTCTATTTTCTATCTATCTATCAATAAATCTTTCTATCTGTTAGCCTATCTATCTATCTATTTAACTATATGTAAATCTATTTGTCTATATATTTGTTTATCTATCTATCTATTTGTTTATCTATTTGTAAATCTATATGTATATCCATCTATCTATCTGTCTATATTTTTGTATATCTATCTATCTATTTATCTTTCTATCAATCTATCAATCTATCAATCTATGAATCAATCTATCTATCTATCTATCTATCTGTATATCTATCTGTCTATTTATTTATCTACCTTTTTGTCTATTTTCTATCTATATATATATAACTATACACACACACACACACACACATATATATATATATATATCTCTTTCTATCTAATAATCTATTTATGTATCTATCCATATATTTCTCTATCTATCTTGCTATCTAACTATCTAACTATCTATCAATTTATTTGTCTATATATTTAACTATCTATTTATCTTTATATCTATGTCTATCAAAATGTTTATAAATCTATCTATAAATATATTATCAATCTATCTAATGATCTATCTATCAATATGACAATCAATTTATTTATCATTCTTTTTATCATTATATATATCAATCAGTCTATATATTTATCTATCTATCTGTCAATCTATTTGTCTATCTATATGTATATCAATCTGTCATATAATCTATATATCTATCTATCTATATATCTAATAATCTGTCAAATAATCTATTTGTCTATCTTCCTATCTCTCTATCTATATATCTATCTATCTATCTTTCTATCTATAAATCTATCTTTCAATAAGTCTATCAAACTGTCTATCTATCAATATATATGACTATAGACCTATCTATTGGTTGGTTTGTCTGTCTATCTATCTATTTGTCAATTTGTTTGTTTGCTTGTCTATTTATATGTATGTTTATCTGAAAATCTATCTGCCTATCTATTTACATGTCTGTCTACGTACCTTTCGGCCTGCTTGTCTGCCAGCCTTACTGACTAATTGTCTATATGTCTATCTATTTGTCTACATATCTATTTGTCTATCCATCTATCTGGCTGTTAACTTATATATCTATATACCTCTTTATTTATCTTTTTATCTATCTATCTATATTTCTATTTGTCGATCTATCTATCTATTGTTTATCTATTTATCTATCTGTATATATATTTATCTAAATGATCTATCTGTCTATCTATCGATCTATCTAAATATCTATCTATCTTTAATCTATCTATCAATCTTTATATCTATCTATTTGTATATCTATCTATTTGTATATCTATCTATTTATCTATCTATTTATCTATCTATCTGTATCTCTATCTATCTATTTATCTATGTGTCAATCAATCTATCTATCTATTTGTCTATCAATCTACCTACCTACCTACCTATTTATCTATATGTCTTTCTATCTATTTTTCTATTTATCTATCTATATATCCGTCGAACTATCTATCTATCTATCTATCTGACTATCTATATATATGTATATCCATCTGTATTCTATTTATATATAGATCTATCTATCTATTTATTTGTCTATCTATCTATTTATCTATCTATCTATGTGTTTTTCTATCGATCTACCTAACTATATGCATATCTATTTATCTTTCTTTATTTCTGTTAATCTATCTATCTTACTATTTGTCCATCTATCTTTCTATCTATCGATTTATCTATCTATCTATCTGTCTGTCTATCAGTCTATAAAAAAGTATATATATATATATATATATTTCTATATATTTCTATCTATCTATCTATCTATCTATATGTCACTCTATCTATTTTTTAATCAATCTATTTATATATATGTCTATCTATTTGTTTATCCATTTATCTATCTATCTGTCAATCTATTTGTCTATATATCTATCAATCTCTCGATATAACTTTTAATTTATATGTCTATCTATCTATCAATCTCTATGTATGCCTATCTATCTATTTGTCTATATATCTATATATGAATTTTGATATAAATCTATATATCAATCTGTCAATTAATTTGTTGATCAATTTGTAAATCAATATATTTATCAAACTATTTACCAAATTATCTATCTGTCTATCTATCTATCTATCTGTCTATATATTGATATATATATATATATATATATATATATATATATATATATATATATATATATCTATATCTATATATCTATCTATTTATTTATCTGTCTGTCTATCATTCTATCTATTTTTATATCTATCTATCTATCTATCTATCAATCTTATGTTTATCTATCTATTTATTTAACTATCAATCAATCATTTAATATATTATTATGTATGTCTGTCTATCTGTCTATCTTTCTTTTTAAGCATCTGTTTTTATCTATCTTTCTATGTATCTCTCTAACTATATGCCTATCTATTTATCTTTCTTTATTTGTGTTAATCTATCTATCTTCCTATCTGTCCATCTATCTCTCTTTCTATCAATTTGCCTATCTATCTATCTATCAGTCTATAAAAAGTATATATATTTATTTATTTTTCTATCTTTCTATCTATCTATATGTCACTCTATCTATTTTCAATCAATCTATTCATATATATGTCTATCTATTTGTTTATCTATTTAACTATCTACCTGTCATTCTATATGTCTATTTATCTATCTATCTTTCTATCTATCTATATGTATGTCTATCTATCTATTTGTCTATATATCTATATATGAATTTTGATATAAATCTGTATATCAATCTGTCAATTAATTTGTTGATCAATCTGTAAATAAATCTGTTTATCAAACTCTTTACCAAATTATCTGTGTTTGTCTATCTATCTGTCTATCGAACTGCCTATTTATCTATATATCTATATGTCTATCTATCTATCTATCTATCTCTCTATCTATCTATCTGTATATCTATTTGTGTATCTCACTATCTATTTGTCTATTTATCTATCTATATAGTTGTCTATCAATTTTTTATGAATCTTTCTATCTATCTATCTATCTATCTATTTATTTATATATCTATCTGTGCAGCTATATGTCTATGTATTTATCTTTTTTCTATATATCTATTTATCTATCTATATATCTATTTTTATATCTATCTATCTATCTATTTATATAAATTTCTATCTATCTGTCTATATATTTATCGATTAATCTGTCTATCAATCTATCTACATATGTGTCTATCAATCAATCAATATATATGTCTACCTATCTATCAGTCTATCGAACTATCTATCGATCTATTTATCTATCCATCATTTATATGCCTACCTATTTGTCCATATATTTATTTTTTTATCTATCTATATATTTGTATATCTATCGATCTTTCTTTCAATCTGTCTATCTATTTATCTATCTAAATATCTATGACTCTGTCAATCTATTTGTCTCTCAATCTCTCTATCAATCTGTCTATTAATTTGTCTATAAAAATATCTATGAATCTGTTAATAGTTCAATCTTTCTATATCTCTATCTATCTTTATATCTATACGTCTGTCTATTTATCTATATATCTATCTATATGTCTATCTATCTATCTATCTATTTATTTAATTATATAAATAAATGACTAACTAACTGACAATCTATTTGTCTATCTATATATCTATTTGTCTACATTTTTAATTATCAGTCAACCTGACTGTCTATCTGTCTATCTCTTTTATGTCTGTCTGCTTGATTTACTATCTGCCTACCTCATTGTCTGACTATCTGTCTATCTATTTGTTTGTATGAATGCATATCTATCTGTCTCTTTATATATTTATCTATCCATCCATCTATCTATTTGTTTATCTAAACATCTATCTATCTATCAATATATATATATATATATATCAATCTATTAATCTATTTATCTATCTATTTTTTTATTTATCCACCTATCTATATATTAATATGTGTGTCTATCTAAATAACTTTCTATCTACCTACCTATCTATCTATGTGTCTATCTATTTGTCAATCTATCTCATTATCTATATATATATATATATATATATATATCTATCTATCTATCTATCTAAGTGTCTGTCTATCTATCAATCTGTCTATCTATCTATCTATTTATCTATCTATTTGTATATATCTATTTATTATTCTATTTATCTATCATTCTATATACCTATCTTTCTATCTATTTATATATTTGTCAATATAACTATCATTATATTTATTTATATGTCTATAAATCTTTCAATCTATCTATCTATCTATCTGTCAGTCTATCTGTCTATCTATCTTTCTTTCTTTCAATCTATCTATCTATTTATCTATCTAAATATCTATGACTCTGTCAATCTATTTGTCTCTCAATCTCTCTATCAATCTGTCTATTAATTTGTCTATAAAAATATCTATGAATCTGTTAATAATTCAATATTTCTATATCTCTATCTATATGTATATCTATACGTTTGTCTATTTATCTATATATCTATCTATATGTCTATCTATCTATCTATTTATTTAATTATATAAATAAATGACTAACTAACTGACAATCTATTTGCCTATCTATATATCTATTTGTCTACATTTTTAACTATCAGTCAACATGACTGTCTATCTGTCTATCTCTTTTATGTCTGTCTGCTTGATTTACTATCTACCTACCTCATTGTATGACTATCTATCTATCTATTTGTTTGTATGAATGCATATCTATCTGTCTCTTTATATATTTATCTATCCATCCATCTATCTATTTGTTTATCTAAACATATATCTATCTATCAATATATATATATATATATCAATCTATTAATCTATTTATCTCTCTATTTTTTTATTTATCCACCTATCTATCTATTAATATGTGTGTCTATCTAAATAACTATCTATTTACCTACCTATCTATCTGTGTGTCTATCTATTTGTCTATCTATCTCATTATCTATCTATATATCTATCTATCTATCTAAGTGCCTGTCAATCAATCAATCTGTCTATCTATCAATCTGTCTATCTATTTATCTATTTATCTATCTATTTGTATATATCTATTTATTATTCTATTTATCTATCATTCTATATACCTATCTGTCTATCTATTTATATATTTGTCAATATAACTATCATTATATTAATTTATATGTCTATAAATCTTTCAATCTATCTATCTATCTATCTGTCTGTCTGTCTATCTGTCTATCTATCTATTATTCTATATATCAATCCATCTATCTATCTATCTATCTATTTATATATCCATCTATCTGTCTATATATCTATCTATATACTTCTTTATATAACTATCTATTTGTCTGTATATCTATCTATATATGTATCTTTGTATCTATGTGTCTATCTATTTATCTATCTATCTATGTTTTTTCTATCTATCTACATGTCTATCAAATAGTACATCTATCTGTCAATCTATGTGTCTATATATCTATAAATTAAGGTATCTGTTTTTCTAGCTGTCTATTTTTCTTTTTATCCATCTTTAGTCAATCTATCAACCTATCAATCTATCTTTCAATCTATCTACCAATCTATCTATCTATCTGTCTATATATTTATCATTCTATCTATAAAATCATTGATTTATCTATCAAACTATTGATTTATATTTCCATCAATCTATATATGTATCTATCTATAGAACTCTCTATTTAACTATCTATTTTTTGTATATCTATCTATCTATATATTTTTCTATCTATGTGTCTATCTATCTGTGTATTTATCTATCTTCTTTCTATCTGTCTATCTATCTGTCTATCTATATGACTATATTTCTACTATCTATTTGTTTATCTATCTATCTATCTATTCATCTCTTTTTCTATCTATCTATGCATCTTTCTGTCTATCTATCTTTCTGTCCATCTATTTGTCTATCTATCTCACTCTTAATCTATCTATCAATCTGTCAATAAATCTATCTATCAATATGTCTTTCAATATCTCTATCTACCTCTCTATCTATCTTTATATCTATATGTCTACCAATCTATCTATATATGTATTTATATATCTATTTGTCTATCTATCTCTCTATCTATATATCTATCTATCTATCAATAAATGTATCTATCTATCTTTTTGTCTTTCTATTTGTCTATCTTTGTATTGATCTATCTATCTATCTATCTTTATATTTGTATATCTATTTTTCTATTTGTCTATCTTTTTATCTATATTTTTGTCTATCTATCTATTGATATATATTTTAACCTATCTATGTATCTATCTGTCTGTCTGTCTATCTCGCTATATATCTTTCTATCTATCTATCTATCTATCTCTCTATCTATATATATTCATATCTATCTTTTTATCTATCTATCTGTCTAACTATCTATCTTTCTATCAATCTAATGATTAGTGTATAAATCTATATTTCTATCTATCTATTTGTCCATCTATGTGTCTATATATCGATCTATCTATCTATCTATTTCATTGTCTATTTATCTGTCATTCTATCTGTCTATCTATTTTCTATCTATCTATCTATCTATCTTTCTTTCTTTCTATCAATCAATAAATCAATCTATTTATTTATCTTCCTATCTATTTGTCTATCTATCTGTTTATCAATCAATCTATCTATATATCTATATATTTATTTATCAATCAACATATCAATAGATCTTTCAAACTTTCTATGTATCTGTCTATCTATCTATTTTTCTATATATTTATCTATTTATATGTCTATGTTTCTATGTGTCAATCAGTAATTATGTCTGTCTATCTTTATGTCCGTCTATCTATATGACTGTCTATCTATTAGTTAGTCTATCTGTGATTTAGTTAGTCAGTCAGTTAGTCGATCTATCTTTCTATCTATTTGTCCATCTATCGACCTACATAACTATCTACCTGCATGAATAAAAGATTTTGTATCTGTGTGTGTTTTTATCTATCAATTTAACTACCTCCTATTTATCTATATGCCTGACTATCTGACTGTCTATCTATTTGTTTATATGTATATGTGTCTATCTGTCTTTTTATCTATCTATCTATCTATCTATTTATCAATCTAAAAATATTTTAATTTGTTTATCTATCTATCTAGCAAAATTTCTTTTTATATATCGATCTCTATCTATCTGTCTGTTTATCTATCTATCTTTCTAACTATCAATATTTCATATTATCTGTTAATTTATCTGTCTGCCTATTTGTCTATCTATCTTTTTATCTGACTGTCTATCTATATAAAAATGTATTTTGCTATATCTATGCCTATACATAAATATATGTATTAATATATAAAAATATATGAAAAAATATATATACCTACATGTATAAATATATGTTTAACTATATGTGTGCCTATATGTATAACCACATGTAATTATATTTATAATTATATGTATAACAACATACAACATTATGTTTAACTATATGTGTATAACTAAATATAAATATTTGTATTACTATATAAAACATAATATAATTAAATATAACTATATTTGTAACTATGTATACATATACGTTTACATATATGTAAATCTATATATTTGTTTATAACTTTGTATACATTTATGTATAACTACATATAACTACTTGTATGAATATATATATATATATATATATATATATAATTATATAACTATTTATAACTACATATATTATATGTATAATAACATATAACTATAAATAATTGTATCTTACTATTGTATAACAATAAAATCTGTATACATGATTATATTTAAATATATAATTAACAACATATATTTAATATACATTTTTATATATTAATACATACAAATGTATTTTACTATATATATGCCTATACGTAACTATATGTAAATGTATATAAAATTAAAAAAAAACCTATACACCTACATGTATAATTATAAGTATAACTATATGTGTAACTATATGTATAACCACATGTAATTATATTTATAACAACATACACCTTAATGTTTAACATTATGTGTATAACTATATATAAATATTTTTATAACTATATAACACTCTAAATAATTAAATATAACTATATTTGTAACTATGTATACACAAATGTATTCATATATATAAATCTATATATTTGTTTATAACTTTGTATACATTTATGTATAATTACTTATAATTACTTGTATGAATAATCTATATATAACTATATGTTTAACTATATATAATTATTTATAATGATATATACTATATGTATAATAACATATAACTAAACATATATGTCACACTATAATGGGATGTTTTGAATTCCTCTTTCAAAACATGACCCTTTTGATTCCTCTTTCACATTACTCATCAATAATAGTTTCAGTGGTTAATGAATCACGGGAGTTGCATTTACAGATCCTATTGCCTACTTGCTATTTATTTGTGTTTTGAATTATTTTCATCTTACTGATGTTTTTGCTAAGTGGTTGGTGTCATGGGGTGTGGTTGATTCTGAAGCCTCCTCCATCTATTAATGATATAACCCATACAATGGGTTCAAACCTCGAGAGAAAGCCCACCCGCTCCATACAAGATAAATATGTGGTCTAGTAGTCTTTTATGATGCAATTAGAAGTTTTACAAATATGATACCACATTGTTCCACATACAAAGCTTGTATAAGTGAAAAGATTTTTCATTAGACATGATGTGTCGTGACTTGGATAGCTTGGTCGCAGTAGAAAAATTGTGATAGGAGGAGCAGAGGGAGAGAAAGCAATGTCAATGCACGGATAGATTATACTTTATGCATTATTGGTAGACACATTGATGGATAAGATGGAATAAAATTTTGTTATTTTTTTGTTTTAATTATGTAAGTAATTATATTAGAATAAGTTATTAAATAATTTTTTTAATTATAAATTATCATTTATAGTTTCTATTTTTATTCAATTTAATATAAAAATATTAAATTATTTAATTAAATTTTTGTTGAAGCTGTATGACTATCAACTTTAATTTGTGGTTGTTCATGTCTATAATAACTATTTATATATATATGTGAATATGTTTGTGTGTCCCCAAATTTTTTGGGAAGAGTTTTAGCCTATTATAGGTATATAAAAACCTTGGCTGGTCCTCCATGGTGCTGAGAACAACACCTTAGCTTCTGAAGCTGTGATATGAACAAAAAGAATTAATTCCATGCAAAGGTAGGTTTGTTCGTAACACTCTTATTTTGTGCAGAACTGCATTATCACAGTTCACATCTGGTCATCGTAGTAGAGATCTGTGACTGCTTGTTATCGGTTATTGGTTTGTAAATGTAGTATGTTATGCTCCATGTGCAGGTTTAACAATGTTCTCTATCTGTGTGGAGTACCAAAGGAAAAAGAACTAGAAATGCTAACCATGCCTAAGAGACCTATATGCGTATTTTTTAAGTCTTAGATTATTTTCTTATGTTGTCTTTAATGGCATGTGTAATTGAATTAAAGTACAAGTGTGTGTGTCATCCAATGCTATGTGAGTATTTATACGTGCATATAATATGATAGTATATACATACAAATATACTCGGTATAAATGTACATATATACTGAGTATATATCTAAGTATATACCTAGTATATACATAAGTAGGTGCATATATTAATTTGTAGACATCTATATATTTCATACATACACACTCATTTATACACAAACACACTTTTGAATATATAATTGCTCGAGTTGATCTGGTCATCATCGTGCATTACTTACTGATGTAGGTAATAAAAGCCATGGATATTTGAATTTCTCAAAAGCTCTGGGAAGTAGATATTTCTGGTCTAGGCTAGCCAAGCAGATAAAGGTTAGTCTTAAAAATCTTAATATTTGTGTTTATATGCAATTATCACATGGTACAAAGCGAACGTATGAGTAAATAAGTTTTCTTGCTCTTGGTTCTGCAATGATTGGTTCTAATTGTACTAGGGCTTAGAATGATGATGATGATAATGATGCTCGTGTAGTGTTGTGTAATTCTAGTCCAAAAAAATATCAGGTCCTATTTTGATGAAGCAGTTTGCTGCCTCATCAAAAACTCACTCAATCTCAAAATGAGTGGTTGGCATGGAAGTTCATCAGTCAAGCATCATCGCCCACCCCACTTTTATTATTAGCGGCAGCAGTAGTGGCATGAGCGGTAGTGGCGGCAGTGGTGGCAGTGGTGGTAGTGGCGTAAGTGGCAATAGAGGCAATAGAGACAGCAGCCACTGCAGTGATGGCAGTGGCAGCTCCAGCAGCAGCTGCAACTGCAGGAGCGGTAGAAGTAGTCTGAGTAGCAGCAATAGCAACAAATGTGGTATATACGTACGTATATACTCAGTATATACGTACCTATATACTCAGTATATACGTACATATAATACTACAGTATTTTACGTACGTATATACTGAGTATATTTGTACTCAGTATATATCTACACATAATACTATAGTTTTTATGTACATATACTACTGTAATATATGCACGAGTAAAATGCTAGTATATATGTACATATATACTGTAGTATTATATATATATCAAAACATAACTTTTTTTATTTATTTTGATTTGATTGAGTGGTTTAAATTTCTTACAAATATGGTACCGCATTGTTCTCCATACAAAGCTAGTATAAGCGAAGGGATTTTTTATTAGACATGATGTGCCATGATTCAGACAGCTTTGTCACATCAGAAAAATGGTGATCAGAGGATTAGAGGAAGAGAAAGCAACATCAATGCATGGATAGATTATACTTTATGTACTATTGGTAGATACATTGATGAATAAGATGTAATAAAATTTTGTTATTTTTTTGTTTTAAATATGTAAAATATTGTTTTAAAATAAGTTATTGAATGATTTTATTTTTTGTTAATTATAAATTATCATTTATAGTTTCTATTTTTATTCAAATATAAATATATTAAGTTATTTAATTAAAAAATTTTAAAATAAAATTAAATTCTGAAAATAGTTTGAAATTAAAATAGCTAGGGAATATTCCCTAGCTAATTTACCTAGGGATATTTTATTTTAGCAAGTGATTTTTTCCGTTGCTAAATTTATTTTGCTAAGGACTATTTCCGTCGCTAATATTTAGCGATGAGCACTTTAGATTCGAAAAACTTCCATCATTATATTCGTTTATTGGCGAAAACTCTCATTTAGCTTGCTAATTTAACTAGAAAAATTATTTTGTTTGCCCGGGATTTTTTTTATCGCTAAATTATTAGCTAGGGACACCTTCCCTCGCTAATTTTTAGCGACGAGCACTTTAGACTGTGAAAGATTCCATCATTAATCCGTTGCTATATCTCATTTAGTGATTGAAAATGCCCATTTAGCTAGGAGATTTTACCTAGCTATATGGGATTTTTCTTTTAGTGAACGACGAAGAGAGAAGAATTAAAATGGGACTATGAGAGCAACCTATAAAATCTTCCTCTTCTTGTTACCAGTAATATTATCATTGCTTTTCTTCTTTGGAATGCTATATACATATCTCTGTCTTTCTCAATTTGATTACCACTGGTAGAGTTTGGTTCTTACAGAATATTTGGGTTTGATTTTTTTTTTAATTTTCCCCCAATTTTCTTCTTTTTTCTTCTATTTTCATATCACTTATATGATTTTGACTACACAGCATTAATGAAACAATAAATGGTCTGTGTAAACTTTGTTCTTTTACAATTTAAATTTTTAGGGTTTTATTGATTTCAATACTGAATATTTGCATATAGTTTTCTGCTTCTGTAACTTAAGAAAAAAATTTATTCTTAATTTTTTCTGCCTCGGTAACTTAAGAAAAAACAAACTTAATGTATATGGGTTATAATTTTGTTGTCTCCAAAAATATTATAAATAGATAACATTAGATATAAACTTTTATACTTTTATATATTCACATGACATTATATATAAATGTCAATACTATAATACACACACACACACACACACACACACATGTAGTACATTATATATAAACATTGATATGTTTATAGAAATATATAATGTTATATATAAATATTTATACATATGTATTAATGTTTAAAAATATATATACAACATTTACATAAAACTATCCATTTATATAATTTTTTATATAACAATTATATAACATATAAAATGTCTATACATTTTTGTAAACATTTATATAAAACATTTATTTTTATATAAATATATAATATTTATAATGTTTATATAAATGTGATATATATACTATATAATATTTATAAAAGTGTTACATATATATAATTATATATAAGTAACATTTATAAAAATATTTTAAACACAAATATTATATCTAAATACATGTATAATTATATAATCAATTGCCATCATATATAAAAATATTTATAACTATATTTAGTTTTTATTGGAATAAAGCAATGAACGAGACCATTTGAAAAAAAACTTTCTTTTGCAGATAAGCAAAAAGATGTAGCTGGCATAGTTGGTGCAATTGAGAAAGTTTGTCTTTATCAAGGTAAGAGGGAAGAGTTGATGCGCTCCACTATTTCCCAATTGATAGAATGTATTGTATTGTGTCATTTACCAATATCCGATAAGATAACACAAAGTCTGCTTGATACCTTCGATGAGAACTTGAGGCATCCCAACCCTCAGATACAAGTGGTCCTACACCTTGCAAGTAATTTCTTTCTAGCATGACCCATTATATCATTATAGCTCCATTTATCTTCTTCCCCTTTAAACTTCACAGAACATAGCTATTAGTGCTCAGAAACCCTTTGTTTGAGCATACCTGGTTCCTATAGATAATGGTGATGCAGCCGGTGTGACCTCAAAGTACCTACAGCAACTTTTTGATCAAAACACTGCTATTAGAAGGGGCTTTGCTTTAGCCCTAAGTGTTCTTCCTTTTGGATTATTGGCTCATAAATGGAGAGAGGTTGTCTTCAAGCTCTATGAGATTAAGGTGCAGGGTGATGACGAGACCAGAGATGTCGAAGCAAGGTTGAATGCTATAAGAGGCCTCATCTCTTTGTCTAAAACACTTGCCCATGAAAGATTGGCTCCTTGTTCTCACTTACCCATTTATTATCTGATTACGGAAAAGGTAATGGCTAGTTAATTTTAATCTCTAGATAACTATTCTATCGATAACATGAAGAGATTTTGGTTAGTGGATTCGTGAAGCACGCATTGAAGGTATCGAGGTATGTGCTTAACATTTTTTGTGATGTATCATCTTCTTCTTCAAAATCATATCTAGCAGCTAAAAATGTGGAAGACATCGAAGCAGTGACGTTCTTTGATGAAGACATGGCAACGAATGTGGTGACTGGCATTGCTAAGCAAGCTATGGAGAAGATTGATAGATTACACGAGGTTGATGCAAGAACTATGCAAAGGATTCTACACAGTAAGAAGACCTTAGTCAAGTACATACCTGTCAAAGATAAACAATAGCAGATTGTTCCCTACAATGTAGATATACTATGGAGCATGTGTATCACCATCTTCATCATCTCTGGCTTGTTTTTTTTCTTTTTTTTTCACAATGGGCATGCTTCATTACAGGTGCCTACCACATGTTAATCTTGTTTCGTGCAGCTACTCAAATTTCTTTGTTATAGTAAGGCAGTGATGTTATGATTAGTTATTTCAATTGGTGGATTGCAAGATTCTCTAAGGATGGCATCAATATATGTGCTACTGGACTATCTTTGTGAAGATAGAATTGAAGCCTCGCCGAAGGATAGGCCTAGAGGGATCATGATCTACCTTGATCTCTTGTGGATTTTCCAGCAGCACTAAGGATGTGACAGTGTTATTGTCCGTACTTTAAGGTATGACATCAAATTTTCTAATTGAAATTCTAACATGATGAGTGTTATGAACACCACTGTCAAAATCATGTAGGATCTAAAAAACCTTAGCTTTTTTGATGTTTCTTATGAACATTGTGTTTTGGTTTATAGTTGCCATGAATGATAGGAGAGAGACAGTGAGAGGGGGAGGGGGGAGAAAAAAGAAAAAAAAATTGAAAAAATTTTTTAAAATCAAAAAATGGATTTTTGAATATACAATCTTAGTCATGTGTGTGTGTGTGTGTGTTGAAGTGTATACATGTAACAAAAATAATAAAATAAGAGTATTATTTTATAAGTTTGTGCCTTGTGGTACCCCACAAGTCAAATGCTCCCATGTAAATAAAAAAAATTAAAGTGAATACTTAATAATCATGATATATATATATGTATGTATGTATGTATGTAGGTATATATGTATGTATGTAGGTATATATGTATATATGTAGGTATATATGTATATATGTATGTATACAAGTATACACAATATTATGTGTATGGTATGGTTTGGGGCATCCTACAAGTCAAGTGCTCAAATAAATAAATAAATAAAATAAAAATACAATAATCATGATAAATAAATAAATAAATAAAAACAAACACACACACACAAATGTGTATAGATGCAAGAAAAATAAAAAAACATATGAGCATTCTTTTAAAAATTAGGGTTGCTTATTGTATAACAAAAGTAAAAAAAATATAAGGCATAAAGGTGCTACCTGGCACACAAGACTCTAGCATAGGCTAAGATTTGTGTGTTTAATATCTTGATAGTTTTATCCCTAAAAATCATGAAGGTTATATTGTTACATCTAATAATTCACAAAGTAATAAAACAATAAAGTTTTCTATTCTTGGACAATATTACTTATTTTCATACTAGTGCATGACCTCATAATATATCTCATACTTCATGATATATACCTTAGGGTAAATATTGTGTACAATGTATGAAATTGGGGTAAATTTTATCTTTATTAATTTAAAATATCAGATGAACATCCATTTTTTTACATTGTTTTTTTATTATTTTTATCTTTTTTTATTTTTATGTACATTGTTGTTTCATGTATGATCACAATTTATAATGGAGATATATTTATTATAAAATATATAATAATCAAATTATAATGAATTTATTTTAAAATATTAAAGTATTGCACGCACACACAAAGTAAAATATCAATAATTTGTATGAAAATTTAAGATGGGTTAATTTTTCAAACCTTTTCTTAACAACTTGACTAGGAAGATGGTCATTGTAAAACTCAAGTGGGGAATTGAATACAAAGGTGAGCTACCTTGTGTTCTTTCGTGTGCATTGCATTTTTTTTCTCAATTTTTTTCTTTGGTTTCTATTAGAGTTCCTTGCTTTGGTGGATTTCTATATGAACCTACAGGTGTGGAAAAATTCAATACCATGTAGCCTATTGTCATTTCAACTTTTATTTTCCTTTTGTTTGTCATTTTCTCACGAGTTTTGTAAGGAAATAATATGTTTTAAATAAAAAATCCAAAATATAATGCTAGTTTGTAAAATATTACCAAACTAATATGTTTGGAAACAGTGTGGCAATTTGCATCATTGTGAATGAAGGTCATTGCCATGCTATTGAATTTTAAAAATCAAAGACTGGCTTTGTGAATGCCAGCAATTAAATTTTAAAATTTTTAAAATCTAAGCATTGGGAATAATAAAAGAGTGTGTGACATCCAATCTAGTGAAAAACAAGGTTGAACAAGCCGTATCCATGGATATTTGTTCCATAAGTACATCCATCACCCTGGTTGCCCCTATAAATATCACTCTAATTCTCAAAATTTCATACCTGAAAGAAGTCATAAAACCTCTCACCATAGCCAACTCTTCTCCTCCTCCATTTCATTCTTTCAATCAATTTGAATCATTGGGGAAGGACTTAATCTCACCATTATAAACACTGACAAAGAATAAAGATGTGGTGAGGGTTTTAAAGGAGATGGAGAGGAAGAAAAGGAACATCGTGATTACAGAAGAGTGTGTGGCAAGGATAGAAAGCATAGTAAGAGGAGTGAGTGAGAAAATAGAAATGGTTAGATTAGTAACATTTTTTCTGTTCTCTTTTAGGAATCATTCAAAAGTAGATGTTGACCAGAAATTTATGGTGCTTAAGTGCATCGTATATGGTTATTCGAAAAGAAAAGTTGTTTTATATGTGGGTGATCGTAAGTGGGTCTCTGATATCTGGCCAAATTATGGTTGGCAAGTAGGTAACAACATTACAGAGTACATTATCACAGAGATACAATGTCTAAAATATAGAATAGGTGGCGAGGTTGGAAATGTATGGCTCATGGGAATCACCAGAGTCCAAACTTACATCAAGTGTAAAATAGGCTTTCCCTCTCTAGAGACTATTTGGGAACTTTATCTAGTCACTGTTCAGTTGGAAGCCTGAAACTTAGCCTTAATCTCAACGGGTAAAATGATTCTCTTTTATTTACTTTTTTTCTCTCATATTTCTTTAGTGTAATATATCAGTTACTTACTCTACACATCAATGACTCAAATACACACCCACAAAGACATGCACACACACATACACCCAACACTCATTCATATGTACCATCATGTCAACTAATGTATATATGTGTGCATACATACTTCATATTTCACTAGTCGCACATTTGACTAAATTATAAAAAAGAAGAAAAATGGGTGCAAGAGCAAAACATCTACATGTGATAGTGGCAATGTATGACAAAAGATTGAATCTGGATTACTTACAAAAAGTGCAACATGCAGCCCCAATTGCTGCATTAACTTTGACAAAGAAACTCAAGTTCGGAATAATGAGTTTATTTCTGTAGGTTCTGCTTGCTTAGGTTTACAGTCGTGGCTCCAACGGTATAAAGAAGAAAAGGGGGGTGATGATAAGGTGCCTATTTGTTTTTATATATATGAAATATGGCCTTATCATACTCAAATCTATCTATATCATCTTCTTCCTATTAAATGATTTGTTGTTTTTCATTAATCATGATTTAGAGTGATCCTGTCAACTTCAAAAAATCAAGAGATCTTTCCACAAGTGGCTTCTCCATTTCAATCTAGAGAAAACTATCAAGTTAAATTCATCTTCATCATCTTCTATTTTTGCATCATTTATTTATCAACCCACCAACTAAACTTTGGCCACTCACTTGGAAATGTATATGGCCAAGATGCAATATTAAAAGTAGAAATGAATCCAAACTACATCTCATGTCAAACCCAAATTCAACTCCAAATTCGGCATCTACAAGTGAGACAGACATTGATGATGGTCTTGATTTTTAAAATTCAATAGCATGGCAATGGCCATCATTCACAATGACGAACATTGCCACACTATTTCCAGACACACTACTTTGGTAATATTTTTCAAACAAGCGTCATATTTTGGATTTTTTATTTAAAACATATTAATTTCGTACAAAACTCCTTTCTAACTTTCTTTTAATTAACCATGGACTAATGTGTGAACGTGGGCAATAAAGAAGAATATGTTGATAGATAGTTGATTAGAAATCTTGGAGAAATCCTGATTCACTAATTTAAAATTAAACTCATGATTATCTCGTTGTGTGAAATTTCTAGCAAATGGTCGTTGGTGTTGCATGCACTAGTCTATTTGTTTATCAGTAGCATTGTGTTGTGTTCTTTATTGGTTTGTAAATGTAGTATGTCATGCTCCATGAGCAGGTGTAACAAAGTTCTTTATCTGAGTGGAGTATTAGAGGACAAATAACTAGAAGATGCTGACCATGCCTAAGAAAATTATATGGGTATTTTAAGCCATATTTTATTACCTTCTTTTGTCTTTGATGGCATCTGTATTTGCATGAAAGTACATGTGTCATTATTTACACACACACACACACACACAAAGGGACATATATACATGAACAAGTATACACACAAGCAACTAATCACAAGGTTAAAACAATGATGTTGGAAGAGCAGCTAGATACAAAAAGGGCATTGGCAGATACAAGGAAGGAGTAGGAGGTGGAGAGGAAATGCAGACTAGAACTAAAAAAAGCAATGGAGATGGAAATGGAGGAACATGCTCGGGTGCTAGAGCAGTATAAAGATTTTGAGGAGCTGGGGAAGAGAAAGCAACATCAATTTCATGAATAGATTATACTTTGTGCACTATCATTAGACACATTGATTAAGAATAATATGTAATCAAGTTTTGTTATGTTTCTGTTTTAACTATGTAAAATATTGTATTAGAATATTTTATTAACTAATTTTAATTTTTGTTAAGTATAAATAATTGCGTATAGTATATGTTTTTATTAAATTTAATATAAAAATTTTAAATTATGTAATTAAATTTTATGTAAATAATTAAAAATATGAAAATAATTTTTGAATGAAAATAGCTAGAGAATTTAACCTCACTAATTTAGCTAGGGAATTTACCCTTGATAATTTAGCTAGGGAATTTACTCTAGCTAATTTAACTAGGGAATTTTTCATTGCAAGTTTTTCTAGGGAATATTCCCTCGCTAATTTGCTACGGAATATATTTCCTTATTAATTTTTATGAGAAGCACTTGAGCTTGGGAATGGTTCCGTCGTTAGTTTGTCGTTATATCCAATTTAGCAATGAAAAAAATGTATTTAGCTAGGGCATTTTTCCAAGCTATTTGGGATTTTTTTGTAGTGAGACAGACAGATAGATTGTAAGTTGGTCAGGCAGTTTGACAGTCGAGCAAAAAGATAAACAAAAAAATAGAAAGGTAAATAGATAGACTAAATGACTTATAGACCAATTGACAAACTAACTGAAAGACAAATAAATAGATAGGTAAAAAGACATACAGAACGATAGACTAACTGATATAAATAATGATTTCCTAATAGATAAATCAATTGTTATACAAATAGTTTGAGAGATAGAATGATAGATAGATTGATAGACAAAAATATAGTCAAATTAATTGACAGATTGATAGAGAAATTGATAAATAGATTAATAGACAAATAGATAGAAAGCTAGATAGAAATATTAATAGATAAATAGATAGACAGAAAGATCTATCATATAGATAGATAGGTAAATAGATAGATAGATAGATAGTCAGAAAGATAAATAGATAAATAGGAAGATAGATAGACTAATAGACAAATAGATAGAAAGATAGATAGATTGATTGATGTATATATAGATAAATAGTGAGATAGATAGATATATAGACAGACATATAGATAGACAGATATATAGACAGACAGATAGATAGAAATATAGATAGATAAATAGATAGCCATTTAGATAGATAGATTGATTAATTGATAAATAGATACGTAGATAGAATGATAGATTGATAGATAAACAAATGGATAAATAGATAGATAGATAGACAAATAAATAGACAAAGAGATAGACATATTGATAATTATATAGATAGACAAATAGATAGATAGACAAATAGATAGATAAATAAATAGATAGATAAACATAGATAGATAGATAGACAGATAAATGAACACATAGATAGACAAATAGATCAGTAGATAGGCAGATAGAAAGACACATAGATTGGCAGATAGATAGAGAGAAAGATAGGTAGGTATATAGATAAATAGATAAACTGATAGATAGACGGACAAACAGATTGATAGATAGATCGATAGATAAATAGATAAATAGACAGATAGATAAATAGATAGATAGATAGATAAATAGATAAATAGATAGATATAGGGATAAAGAGGCAAAGAGATAGACATATAGATAGACATATAGATAGACATATAGATAGACATATAGATAGACAGATAGAAAGAAGAAAGATAGAAAGACAGATAGATAGACGGATAGAGAGACATATAGATAGACAGATAGAAAGAAGAAAGATAGATATACAAATAGATAGACATATAAATAGAAAAATATATAGATACATAGATATACAAAAAAATTGATAGTTAAATAGAAAGTTATATAGATAAATACATAGATAGATTGATGGAAAGAGAAATCAATATATAGATAGATAGATCAATAGATTTATAGATAGAATGATAAATATATAGATATATAGATAGACAGATAGATAGATAAATAGGTAGATAGATTGAAAGATAGATTTATAGGTTGATTGATTGACTAAAGATGGATAAAAAGAAAAATAGATAGTTAGAAAGAAAGATAGATAGATATATAGATATATAGAGAGATAGATTGACAGATAGATATATTATTAGATAGACATCTAGATAGACAGATAAATACATAAATAGATAGATAGATGAATAGATAGATAATTATACACATAGATAGACACATAGATACGAAGATACATAGACGGATAGATATACAGACAAATAGATAGTTATATAGAGAAATATATAGATAGCTAGATGGATATATAAATAAATAGATAGAGAGAGAGAGAGATAGATAGACGGATTGATATATTGAACAATAGATAGATAGACAGACAGACAGACAGATAGATAGATAGATAGATAAATATATAGACAAATAAATAAATAGATAGACAGATAGGTATATAGAATGATAGATAGAGAGATAGATAAATAGAATAATAAATAGATATATACAAATAAATAGATAGATAGATAGACAGATAGATAGACAGACAGACATACAGATAGATATATAGATAGATAGATAGATAGATAGATAGAGAGATAGATAGACAAATAGATAGACACACTGATAGATAGGTAGGTAGGTAGATAGTTATTTAGATAAATAACTAATAGATAGATAGATAGATATATCTATATACAAATAGATAAATAACTAATAGATAGATAGATAGAGACACTGATATATATATTGATAGACAGATAGATAGATATTTAGATAACCTAATAGATAGATAGATATATAAAGAGACAGATAGATATGCATTCATACAAACAAATAGACAGACAGATAGTCAGACAATGAGGTAGGCAAATAGTAAATCAAGTAGACATACATAAAAGAGACAGACAGATAGACAGTCAGGTTGGCCTATAGTTAAAAAGGTAGACAAATAGATATATAGATAGAAAAATATATTGTAAGTTAGTTAGTCATTTATTTATATATCAAATAGATAGATAGATAGATAGATAGACATATAGATAGATATATAGATAGATAGACAAACATATAGATATATAGATTGATAAAGATATAGAAAGATTGAATTATTAACAGATTCATAGATATTTTTATAGACAAATTAATAGATAGATTGATAGAGAGATTTAGAGACAAATAGATTGACAGATATTTAGATAGATAAATAGATAAACAGATTGAAAAAAAGAAAGATGGATATACACTTTTATAGATAGATAGAAAAATAAATATATCGACAAATATGTAGGCATATAGATAAATGGATAGATAAATTGATCGATAGATAGATCGATAGATAAATAGACAGATATATTGATTGATTGATAGACACATATGTAGATAGATTGATAGATAGATTAATCGATAAATATATAGACAGCTAGAAATGTATATAAATAGATAGATTGATTGATATACAAATAGATAGATAGATAGATAAATAGATATATAAAAAAAAGATAAATAGATAGATAGACAGATAGATACATAGATAGATAGATAGACAAATAGATAAAGATATTATTGTATAGATATATAGATTATAAGATAGATATTTAGATTGAAAGATAGTTAGATAGATAGGTAGATAGATAGATAGACAAATAGATAGATAGATAGATCTATAGATTGAAAGATAGATAGAATATAGATGGATAGACATATATATAAATAGTCAGATAGATAGGTAGATAGATAGAAAGACAGATAGTTCGATAGATATATAGATAGACAAATAGACAAATAGATAGATAGACATATAGATAGATAGATAAGTAGGTAGATTGATAGACAAATAGATAGATAGATTGATTGACACATAGATAGATAGATAAAAATATAGATAGAAATACAGATAGATAGATAAATAGATAGATATACAAATATATAGATATAAAGATTGATAGATAGACAAATAGATAGATCGATAAATAGATAGACAAATAGATAGATAGATAGACCGATAGAAATATAGATAGATAGATTGATAGATAGATAAATAAAGAGGTAAATAGATAGATAGACAAATATATGGGTAGAAAAATAGATAGATAGATAGACATTTTGTGAGTATGGCTAATAAACAAGCAAGCCGAAAGGTACATAGACAAACAGGTAGACAGATAGGCAAATAGATTTTCAGGCAGACATACATATAGATAGACAAAGAAACAAATAAATCGACAAATAGATAGATAGATAGACAGACAAACCAATAGATAGGCAGATAGTCATATATATTGATAGATAGACAGTTTGATAGACTGATTGAAAGATAGATATATATATAGAAAGATAGATAGATAGATATATATATATATATATATATATATATATATATATATATATATATATATAGAAAGATAGATAGATAGATATATAGATAGAGAAATAGATAGATAGATAGACAAATTGATATATATATATATATAGATAGAAAAATAGATTGACAGATAGATGGATAAATATATAGAAAGATTGATAGATAGAATGATAAATAGAATGATAAACAAATTGATAGTCAGATAGATAGATAGATTATCGGATAGATTGATAATATATTTATAGATAGATTTATAAATATTTTGATAGACATAGATATAAAGATAGATAGATAGTTAAATATATAGACAAATAAATCGACAGATAGATAGATAGTTAGATAGAAAGATAGACAAATAGATGAATAGATACATAAATAGATTATTAGATATAAAGATACATATACATATATATATATATATATATATGTATGTATAAACATATATATATATATGTATATGTATATGTATATGTATATAGATATATATATTGACTAAAAACAGACAAAAAGATAGATAAATAAATAGACAGATTGATATACAAATAGATAGATAGATAGATAGATTGATTGATTGATAGAAAGATTAATAGATAGATAGATATATAAAAATATAGACAGATAGATAGATAGATGGATGGATAAATGGATATACATATAGATTTACAAATAGATAAACAAATAGATAGATAGATAGATAGAAAGACAAATATATAGACAAAATGATTTACATAATATTAAATAGATAGATCGATAGACTGATAGAAAGGAAGATTTTTAGATAGATATATAGAAAATACATAGATCAATAGATTGAAAGATTGATAATTAGTTCAAAATAATGATAGAATGATCAATAAACTATTTGATAGAAAGAAAGATAGATTCATAGATAGATACATACATAGATAGATAGACAGATAGATAGACATATTGATACACAACTAGATAGATAGATAAATTGATAGAGAAATATATTGATTGATAGATATATTAATTGATAGATTAATAGACTGATTAATAGAAACAATGATACATAGAATAATAGATATATTAATAGATAGATAGATAGATTGATTAATTGGTAGATAGATAGATAGGTAGATAGATATAAAGATAGCTAGATAGATAGATAGATAGATAGAAAGACAAATAGATAGATAGATAGCATATAGATAGATAAACAAATAAATATATAGAAATATAGATAGATTGATAGGCAGATATATAGACTTATAGATAGTCATATTTAAAGGCATAAAGATAGACAGATAAATAGAATAATTGATTGATTGAATGATTGATAGTAGATTGATAGATAGATAAATAGATATAAAGATATATATAAATCTAGACAGATAGATAGACATATAACAATAAAATAGATAGATACATAGATAGATAGATCGATAGATAGACATATATATAGATGGATAAACAAATAGATTATTAAATAGATAGATAGATAGATTATTATATAGATACATAAGCCAAAAGATAGATAGACAGATAGACACACAAATAGATAGCCAAATAGATAGCCAGATAGATATCAATATATATATATATAGAAAGATAGATAGACAAAAAGATAGATGGATAGATAGATAGATTGATTGATATATAGGTAGACACATTGATAGACACATAAATCACATATAGATAGACACATAGAGAAGGAGAGAGAGATAGATAGATAGATAGATATATATATAGATAAATAAAGAAATAGATAGACAAATAGATAGGCATTTAAATAGATAGATCGACAGACAACTAGGTAGACAGATAGTCAAGCAGGCAGATAGTTAGGCATGCATATAGAGAGTCTGGCAGGTGGAAAGACGAACTGATAAACAAATTGATAGACTTTTTGAAAGGCAGTCATACAAACAAATAAATAGACAGACAGACAGACAAATAGTTAGTTAGATAAATAGTTTGTTAGATAGAATGATAGATAGATAGATTGAATGATTGACATATTGATCATATTGATAGAAAGTTAAATAGATAATTAATTAGATTGATTCATAGAATTAAAGATAAATAGATTTGTTGGTAATAGTGCCCTAGGCATATAGTCTGGACTTGGTATTTTAACTATTGTGAGAATTAATTATTTAATTAATTTTCATGTTTAATATATATAATGTCTTTGAATGAGATTTTTAATTATTCTAAATATCCCAAATTGATTTTATTATGAGAATAATAATGTTTAATATATATAAAGTTTGATTTTTAATTAATTAGATTGGTTCAAAGTCATAATTTAATCTCTAATAATTGTGTCATTAAATCTTATTACTTGAGATTGCTGTATTTATCAACATAAAGAATATTATGCTTTGATATAATCAACATTGTCTTTAACTAGATGACTATAGATGTTATACTTGAACATAATAAGAATTATGCTGAGAGATATAAATAATTAAAATAGAATTTGTCCCTCTTATTATATGAGAAAAACTTTCAGGGCCCCTCTATAATTGATACTGAGAAATGCATGACTATGCTCAAATAAATTAATGGAAATTAATGTAATTTTTTTCGTCTCTCTAATTGAGTTTTGTGTAATCAAAGATAGAATGATATAAGGTTGACATTTTTTATGTCTTATATTCTATCAAGATATCACGAAGCAAAAGGATTGTCATTAACAATATTAAGGATGGCTCGAATCATAAGTTTTTCATTTAATTTGGGTTGTCATAATATCTTGTTAGAGGTCACTTATGACTTTTTGGATCAGAATGTGAGTCAAGCCTACTACCAATATTAATTAAAGCTATAGAGTCACACAATAAGAATTAATAATAATGGTTATGATTTGTGACTCTTTGTATTAATTTATAATGATAAGATTATTTTAAATTATAAATAACAATTAATATTTATTAAATTTTGAAAAAGTTTAAATTCTTGATTTAAATAAATAATAAATCTGTTATATTTTCTTAATGGATAAGAAAATAATCAGTATTGAGTTTTTTAAAAGAGTTAAAAATATAATAATATATAAATTTGATTCCTTATCTGATAATGATTTGAATTTATATTGTTATTCTTTAAAAAAGTTTAAATATATAAAAATATAAAATTCATTTATGACTTAAATGCTAGCAGACTTACACACACACACACACACACACACACACACACACACACACACGTGCGAGACATATATGTTGGTAACCATCATCTTATTCTTAGAGAATAACCAAAACATAATGAAGGAAAAGAAAAACCAAAATTTTGTTTTAAGAAGATGAATATAAACTAGCATTCAATAAAATCATTTATTATTTGATCATGGGTGTATACATGTAAAAGGTGATTACTTTTCACAAAGGCAGCATCATTGAACATCTCAATAAACCAAGACCAAGAAAGATAGATAGAAAGACAGAGAAATAGATAGAGAGATAGACATATAGAAAGATAGATAGAGAGATAGACATATAGAGAGATAGACATATAAATAGGCAAACGGATAGAAAGAAAGAAAAATTGGTAGTAAAATAGACAGATTGATAGATAGGTTTATAAATATAGTGATAGATATATAGACAGACAGATAGATAGATAGAAAAAAAAGATAGATAGATTTATTGATAAATTAATAGATAGAAAGATTGATAAACAGATTTATATAGTGATTTTTAGGCATATTGATAGACAGATAAATATAAAAATAGATTGATGAATAGATAGACAAATAGATAGATAGAATGATTAATAGATCATTAGACTGATAGATAAACTGATTTATAGACAGACATGCAAATAGATAGATAGATAGATAAATTAAAAGATAGATAGACAGATAGAGAGATAGATAAATTGATAGATAGATAAAAAAATAAATAGATATATAAATAGATAGACAAAAAAATAAACAGATAGATAAATAGAGAGACAGACATATAGATAGATAGATAGATATACAATTAATAGACAAATAGACAAACAATATATATATATATATATATATATATATAGACAAATAGATAGGTAGAAAGATAGATATATAGATAAAAAGATAGATAGAATGATAGATTTATAGATAGCGAGATAAATAGATAGATAGAAATATAGAAAGATATATATATATATAGGTAAAATAGATAGACAAATAGATAAATAGACAAAAGATAAATAGATAGATAGACATATAGATTAACAGATTATTAGAATGATATATAGATAGATTGACAGACAGACAAATAGATAGATAGATAGATAAAAAATATATAGCTAGATAGAAAGATAAACAAATAGATAGAGAAATAGATGAATAGATAGAAAGATAGAAAAATTAATAAATAGATAGATAGATAGATAGGTGGATAAATTGATAGATATATATATAGGTAGATACATAGATAGATAACACATATATAGATAGATAAATAGATAAACAGATAGATAGTCATATAGATATATAGAAGATAGATAGATAGAAAGATAGAAAGATAGATAGATATATAAATTGAAAGAAAGAAAGAAAGATAGATATGTAGATAAATAGAAAGATTGATAGACTAATTAATAGATTGATTGATAGATATATTAATAGATAGATTAATAGATAGATTCAAAGATCGATTGATAGACATTTTGATAGATAGATTGATAAATAGATTGATAAAGAAAAGAATAGATAGATTGATATATAGATAGTTAGATAGAAAATTAGATAGACAGAAAGATACATAGATAATTAGAGAGATAGATAAACATTAATATAGATATATAGATAGATATACATACAGTTAGAAAAATAGATAGATAGATAGATAGATAGATAGATAGATATATATATATATATATATATATATATATAAAGACTTATACATATAGATAGTTAGGATAGATTGATATATTGACAGATAGACAAATAGATATATAGACAGAGAGACAGATAGATAAGTAAATAGATAGATAGATAGGCATATAGATGTACAAAAAGATATATTGATCGATAGATATATTTGTATGTCGACATAGCTAGATAGATGGATAGATAGACAAATAGATAGATAGACAGATAGACAGACAGATAGAGAGATAGATGGATATAGAGGTATTCATATAGATTGACAGACAGATATATAGATAGATAAATAGATAGTTAGAAAGATTGGAAAAAAAATTGACAGATTGATAGATATTTTTATAGATATATTAAAAGATTGATAAAAATATAGATAGACAAATAGATAGATAAGTTTATAAATAGATTAATAGATAGACAGATTGATAGACAAATTTCTAGTGATATTGATAGAAAGATAAATAGACAAATATATTGACAAATAGTTAGATATAAAGATTACCATATTATCATACTAATAGATAGACTAATTGATAAACATACAAATAGATAGATAGATAGATTGATTGGTTGATTTACAGATAGATATAAAGATAGAAAGAAAAATAGATAGAAAGAAAGATAGTTAGTTAGATAGATAAAAAATAGATAGATAGAAAGATAGACAAAAAGAAAAATAGATAGATAAACAGATAGATAGACATATAGATAGATAGATAGATATACAAATAATAGACAAATATATAAACATATATATACATATATATAGTATAATAGATAGACAAATATATATACAAATAGATAGATAGATAGTTGATTAACTGATAGATTAATGGATAGATAGATAGAAAGATAGATAAGTAGATAGATAGACAAATAGATATATGGATAAATAGATAGATAGAATGATAGATAGATAGATAGACAGATAGATAGACAAATAGATAGATAGATAAATATATATAATGATAGATTGATAGTTAAATAGATAGATAGATAGATAAGTAGGTAGATATATATATAAGAAAATAAATAAATAGATAGATAGATAGATAGGTAGAGAGATAGATAGATAATATAATAGATAGATAGATATATAGATAAATCAATTGATTATTAGACTAATAGATAGATAGATAAATAATTAGATAGATAGAAAGATAAAATGATCGACAAAAAGATAGATAGATAGATATGCACAAAGATAGATAGATATATATAAAAATAGATATACATATAGATCCTCAGATATATAGACAAATAAAAGGCAAATAGATAGACATATATATAGACTGATAGATACACAAATAGATTTACAAATAGATAAACAATTAGAAAGATTGATAAATAAATAGATAGATATATAGTTAGAAAGTGGATAAATAGATAGATTGATTGATTGATTGAAAAACAAATAGATCGACCGATAGATAGACAAAAAGATAGATATAAACAAAGATAAGTAGATAAATAGATAGAAAGGTATATAGATAGACAAATAAAAGAGAAATAAACAGACATATATATCGACACAGATAGAAAAATAGATATACAAATATTTACAAAGATTGATAGATATATATATATATACACCAAAATATAATAGATAGATTGATAGCAAGATAGATAGGTAAGAAAGGCATTTAGAATGATCGATTGATGGATAGATTGATTGATTTATTGAGAAACAGATATATAAATAGATAGATAGTTAGATAAGTGGATAGATAGACAGATAGATATACTGATAGATAGACACATAGATAGATAAATAGATATATAGACTGATTGATGGATAGATAGATTGATTGATAGAATGATTGACAGATATGTAGGTAGGTAGATAGATACATAGATATAAAGATAGATAGATAGATAAAAATATTGATAGATAAATTTCTAGACAAATTTGTAGACAGATTGATAGATATATTAATAGATAGATTAATAGACAAATTGATAGTCAGATAGATAGATAGATTGATAGACAGATTAATAAATAGATTAATAGATAGATTAATAAATAGATTGATAGACATATTGAAGAGACATTGATAGATTGATTGATAGACAAAGAGATAGATAGATTGATATATAGACAAATAAATATAACTATAGATTAATATATAGATAGAAAGATAGATATATATTTAGATAGATATATAGAAAGATTATTAGACAGATAAATAGATAAATAGATAGATAGATATATAATTTAAGATAGACAAAAATAAAATTAGAGAGATTGAAAGAAAGATAGATATAGAGACGGATAGATAGACAAATAGATATATAGAAAGATAGAAAAATACATATACATATAAATAGATAGGATATATATATATATATAGTTAGTTAGATATATAGGCAGATAGAGACAAAGAAATATAGATAGATAGTCAAATTTATCGATAGATATATAGATAGATAGAAATATAGATAGACATATAGATAGGCAATTTTGATTGATAGATTGATAGGCATACATGAAGATAGGTAGAATAATAAATAGATTGATAGAAAGATATATTAAAACATAGATTGATAGATATATTAATAGATAGATTAATATGTAGTTTGATAGATAGATTAATAGATAGATTGATAGATAGATTAATAGACATTTTGATATATACATTGATAGATAGATTGATAGACAAAAAGATAGATAGATTGATAGATTAATATATAGATAAATAGATAGACTGAATAATACATAGAATATTAGAAAGATAGATAGATAGATTATTAGACAGATTGATATATAGATAGATAGACATTAAGATAGATAGATAGAAAAATAGATAGATAGATAGACAGATAGACAGATAGACAGATAGACAGATATATTGATAAATATTTAGACATATAGAAAATAAAATAGATAGATAGAAAGATAGAAATACATATAGATAGATAGGATAGATAGATATGTTGACAGATAGATAAATAGGCATATAGATAACCAGAAAGAGATATATATATATATATATGTAAATAGATCAATAAATATATAGATAGATATATAGAAAGATAGATAGATAGTTAGATAGACATATAGATTGTGAGATTGATAAATAAATTTATTGAAAGATTATTATGTAGATTGATATAATTATTAAAAGACTAATTGATAGAAATATTGATAGATAAATTGAATGAGAGATATATAGATTATTTGTTATATAGATTGATAGTTCAATTGATAGATAGATTAATAGATAGATTAATAGTCATATAGAGAAAGATTGATAGAGAGATAAATAGATAGATAGACAAATAAATAGATAGATAAATAGACAGATATATTGATATAAAGATTAATAAATAGAAATATTGATGTACAGATTGATAGATATATTAATAGATAGATTAAATAGACAAATTGATAAACAGATTAATAAATAGATTGATAACTAGATTGATAGACAGATTGAAAGACAGATTGATAGGCAGATTGATTAATTAATTGAAAGACAGAAATATAGATAGATAGATAGATATATAGATAGATATATAGATAAAAGTTAGTTTATTTATATATATAGATAGACATATAGATAGAATAATAAATAGACAGATAATTAGATAGGCAGAAAGAAAAATATATAAGCATATAGTTAGATAGATAGATAGATAGACATAATTATAGATAGAAAGTTATATTGATAGATAAGAAATTGACAGATAGATAGGTAGAAAGATAGATAATTAGATAGAAAGATAGATAGATAGATTGATTGATTGATATATAGATAGATATATAAATAGATAGACAAATATCTAGACAGGCACACAGATAGACAAATCGATATACAAATAGACTAATGTAGAGACTATTAGATAGATAATTTGATAGACAAATTGATAAATAGATTGATAGACAAAACAAAGATAGATTGATAGACATATTGATAGACACATATATAGACATATAGTTGGACAAATTGATAAATATATTGATAGACAGATTGATAGATAAAGAGATAGAGAGATAGAGAGATAGACACATAGATAGAAAGAAAGAAAGATAGGTAGATAGATAGATATATACTCAGATAGTTAGAGAGATTGATATACATAATTATAAATAAATTTATAGTTAGTCTAATAGTCATATTGATAGACAGATTGATAGATTGATTGATAAACATATAGATAGAAGTACAAATAGTCAGATAAATAGATAGATAGATAGACATATAGATAAAAAGATTGATATATAGGTAGATAGATAGATAGATAGATAGACAGATAGATAAAGACATAGATAGAAATATAGAAATATAGATACACACACACACACACATATAGCTAGACTGATAATAAACACATATATAGATAGATAGATAGATTGACAATTAGATAAATAAATAGATAGATAAAAAATTAGATAGACAGAATAATACATATTAAGATAGATAGATAGATAGATATATAGATAGTCAGATAGATAGAAAGATTGATCGACAGATTAATAGTCAGGTTGATAGACATATTGATATATTGATTGAGAGAAATATTGATAGATAGATTGAAAGAAAGATTCATAGAAGATTGATTTGCAGATTAATATATAGAGTGATAGATTGATTGATAAATAGATAGATTGATAGATTGATAGACAAATTGATAGATATATTAATAGACAGATTGATATATAGATTGGCAAACATATTAATAAATAGTTAATAGAAACATATAGATAGATTTATAGAAAGATTGATGGATGGATGTATAGAAAGATATATAGAAAGATAGACAAATAGATTGATTGATTGAAAGACAAACAGATAGATATATAGATAAATAAAAGGTAGTTTATTTTATATATAGACAAACATATAGATAGACAAATAAATAGATAGATAGTTAGATAGGCATAAAGAAAGACAGATAGATAGGGAGATAGTTAGATAGATAGACATAAATATATATAGAAAGTTATATAGATAGATATGAAAATAAATATACAGATAGATAGAAGGTTATATAAATAGATATGTAGATAGATAGATAGTTAGATAGAAAGAAAGAAAAAAAGATAGTTATACATATAGATGGAGAGATGGATAGAAAGATAGATCGATAGATGGATATATAAATAGATAAACAAATATCTAGACATAAACATAGATAGTCAAAAAGATATACAAATAGACTGACATAGAGACTATTAGATAGATAATTTGATAGACAAATTTTTAAATAGATTGATAGACAAAACATAGATAGATTGATAGATATATTGAGACAGATATGTAGATAGATAGTTAGACAAATTGATAAATATATTGATAGATAGGTTGATAGATAGAGAGACATAGAAACAGAGAGATAGATAGATAGATATATATATATATACACACACACACACACACAAAGATAGATAGAGTGATTGATAGACATAATTATTAATAGATTTATAGACAGACTGATAGTCATATTGATAGACACATTAATAGACAAAATGATTGACTAACTGATAGATAGATTGATAAACATATAGATAGATATATAGATAGATAGATAGATAGAAAGATAGATATATAGAGAGATAGATAGACTGACACATAGATAAATAGATAACTAAATAGATAAATAGACACATAAATAGATAGATAGATAGTCAGATATATAGATAGATAAAAGATAGATAAAAGATAGATAAATATTTAGATTGACAGATAGATTGATAGATATATTGAAATATTGATTGATAGAAAGATTGAAAGACATATAGGTAGATAGATATGTAGACATATTGATAAAAATATTTATAGCTAGATTGATATACGTATTAAAAGAAAGATTTATAGACAAATAGATAGATAGATAGATATATAGATAGATACATAGGTAGATAGACATAAAGATAGATTATTAGATATATAGATAAATAAACATATAGATTGACAAATAGATAATTACTAAGATAGATAGATAGACAAATAGATATACATATATAGATAGATACATAGATGCATAGATAGATAGATTGAGAGACAGATAGACGAACAGACAGATAGATATGTACATAGATAGATAGATAGATAGATAGGTAGGTAGGTAGGTAGATAGATAGATAGACAGATAGATATATAGATAAATAAATAGATAGATAGAAAAATAAATCGAATGTTAGATAGATAGATAAAAAGATAGGTAAATGGATAGATAGATATCCATACCGACAGATAGGCATATACATAAATATACAAACAACAAAACATTAAGATTTATAAAATATGGTATGATAGACAAATTATTAGGCATATTTATTCATAGATACATAAAGTGTTTGATAGAGAGATATATGGCCAAATATATAAAAAATATATAAACAAATAGATAGACATATCAATAGATAGATATATAGATATTTAAAAAGATAGATAGTTATATATATAGATAGATACATAGATTGATAGATAGTATAATATATATAGATTGATAGATTGATTGATAAATAGATAGATAGATAAATAGATAGAAAGATAGATAAATAGATAAACATATAGATAGATAGATAGATAGATAGATATGTAGATAGATTTATAGACCGTTAGATAGATTAATAAATAGGCATATAGATAGACAAATTGATAGATATATAGATAAAAAGATAGATAGATAGATACATATACAAATAGATATAAATATAGATAGAAATATAGAAAGAAAAATAGATATATATATTGATAGATAGATAGATTGATATGTAGATAGATATATAGATAAAGAAATATATAAACATATAAATAGATAGATTTATCAGATAGATTGTTAGACATTGAAATAGACAGATAGATACACCCATACTAGTCAAATAAATAAACATAGATATAGACAGATACAATGACAAATAGATAGATAGATAGATAGATTGTTATAAAGATATATAGATAAACATAATGACAAATAAATAGATAGACAAAAAGATAGACTAAAAGATAGATAGATAGAAAGCAATAAAGATAGATAGAATGATAGATAGAAATATAGATAGATAGATAGTTATATAAATAGATAGATTAGTACATAAATAGATAGATATATAGATAGACATATATATATATTATGGATATTTATATAGATAAATAGATAAAAATATAGATAGATAGATAGATAGACACATAGATAAATAGATAGATAGATAAACAAATAGATAGATAGATTGATAGGCAGATAGATAGACAAATATATACATAGATAGATAGATATAAATATTGATAGATAGGTTAGATTAATTAATAGATAGATTAAAAGACGGATTGATAGACAGATTAATAGATAGATTAATAGATAGATTTAAAGATAGATGATTGATAGATAAAAAGATTGATTGATTGATTGATTGATAGACATATAGGTAGCCAGAAATATAGATAGATGTATAGATAGATACATATATAGATAGATAGATAGTACATGGATAGATAGATAGACAGATATAAAGATAGATAGACAAATAGCTAAAAAGAAAAATAGATAGATAGATTGACAAATATATATACAAATAGATATATAGATAGATACATAGATAGACGGATAGATAGAAAGATATAAAGATAGATAGATATTCATATTGATAGAAAAAAAGATAGACAGGTAGATAGACACAATGATAGAGAAGCACATAGATACATAGATATATAGATAGATTGATAGATAAATTGATCACCAAATTTATAGACATAGAGATAGATAGATTGATAGACAAATTATTTGATTGATAGATAGATAGATTGATTGATTGATAGGTTGATTGATAGATAGATTAATAGATAGATAGATAGATTGATTGATAGTCACATTGTTAGAGAAATTGATAGAAAAATTAATAAATATATTGATATTCAGATTAATATAAAGATTGATAGACGAATATATAGATATATTATTAGATACAGAAAGAAAATAAATAGACAAATATATAGACTGTTAGATATACAAATAGATGCATAGATAGATAGAAAGTTAGTTAGATAAACAAAAAGATAAAAAAATAAATAAACAAATAGATCGATAGATAGGTAGTTACACAAATAGATAGACAGATAGATAGACATATAGATATCAACAGAGTTAGATAGATAATTAGACAAATAGAAAGACAGATAGATAGATAGATAGACAAATATATAGACCATTAGATAGACAGATAGATAGATAAATAAATAAATAGACATTAAAAGAGACAGATAAATAAATAGATTATTAGATTGATACTTTTATAGTTGGATATATAGATAAATAAACATATATATAGACAGAGACAAATACAGATATATAGATATATAGATAGATAAATTGAAAAACAAATTGATACACCTATTGATAGATAGAAAGATAAACATATAGATAGGTAGATAAATCTACGTAATGGAAAGACATATAGATAGATAGATTGGTTGATTGATAGAAAGATAATAGATAGATAGATAGACATATATATGATATATAAATAGACAAATAGATAGATATGTAAATAGAAAGATAGATAGAGAGATAGTTAGACAATTAGATAAATACTTATATAGACAAATAGATAGATAACCAGATATATATATTTATAGATAAATAGATAGATAGAAAGATAGACAGATAGATTGATATGTTGATACACAAATAGATAGATAGATAGATAGATAGATAAATAAAGATATAGATAAAGAGATTAATTAACAGAAAGTTATATATAAATATATAGATATAAATAGATAGATAGAAAGATATATATATATATATATATATATATATAGACAGACACATAGTTAGTTAGATAGATAGATAGATAGATAAACAGATTGATAGGCAGATAGATAGACATATAGATCAACAAATTTTTAGACTGATAGATTCACTAATAGATAGACATATAGGTAGGCATATAGATTGATAGATAAATAATATATATATATATATATAGAAATACAATTTGAAAGATTGATAGATAGATTGATAAATACATAAATATAAACACATAAATAAAATTATTTATTGATATTTGATAGGCATTTTGATATATAGATTGATAGACTAATTTATAGACAAATTGATAGATATATTGATATGTAGATTGATTGATAGATAGATAGATAGAGAGATAGATATACAGATTAATAGATTGATTGATAGAAAGTTAGATAGATAGATAGTTCGATAATGAGATATATAGATATTTAGATAGATATACAGAAAGATAGATAGTTATAAAAATAGATAGATTGACATATAGATTGTTTGATAGATAGAAAGATTGATAAAAAGATAGATATACATTTTTATAGAGAGACTGATAGATAGATTGATAAATAGATAGATAAATAGATAGATAGTAATATAGATTAATAGATAGATAAAAAGATATTGAGAAATATAGATAGATAGATTTTTAAACAGATAGATAGAAAGATAATTAGATTGAGAGATAGATAGATAGATATTAAACTCAATAGATAGACAGATAGATAAATAGCTATATTGATAGACATATTGATAGACATATTGAAAGAAAGATTAATAGTAAGTTTGTTAGATATATTGTTAGATAGATTGATAGACATAATGATAGACAATTTGATAGATAGATGGACATATATATAGATAGAATTTTTGATAGACATATATAGATAGATAGATCGATAGATTATTAGTGAGATATATAGAATGATTATTAGACAGAGATATTGCCGATCTATTTGTCAATCCATCTGTCTATCTTTTTATCTATCAATTTGTCTATCAAACTATCTATCTATCTATCTAACAATATGTGTATCTATTTATGTATGTATTTGTCTATCTATCAGTCTATCTATCATTCAATCTATATATGTGTCTATATATATGTCTATCTATCTTTATATCTATATATATATATATATATCTATATATCTATCTCTCTATCTATCTATCTATCTATCTATATATCTATCTATCTATCTATTTATCTAACTATATGTCTATCAATCTATATATTAATCTATCTATCAATTTGTTTATCAATATATCTATCAATATGTCTATCTATCTGCATATTAATTTGTCTATACTCCTGTTTGTCAATCTATCTATCTATTTATCTATATATCTATCTATGTATGAATATATCTATCTAGCTGTCTATTGATATATCTATCTATCTATTTGTCTATCTATTTGTCTATATATCTTTCTACAATCTATCCCTATATCTATCAATCAATATGTCTAATAATTTGTCTATTAAACAATCTATCTATTAATCTCTATATTTGTCTATTTGTATATCTATGTATATTTCTATCGATCTATCTATCTATTTGTCTATCTATCTATATATTTATCAATCTACCTACCTACCTACATATCTATCCATATATATGTCTATCAAACTATCTATCAATTGATCTATTAATATGTCTATTAACCTGTCAATCAATATATCTATCAATTTGTCTATTTTCTGTCTATCTATATTTCTATCCATCTATCTACCTATTTACCTATATATATATTTATCTATTTTTATTTCTTTCTATCTATCATTTTATATCTATCATTCTATCTATCTATCAATTGATCTATCAATTTGTCTATGTATCTATCTAACAACTTGTCTAGAAACTTTTCAATCAATCTATCTTTTTATCAGTCTATTTGTTAATCTATTAGTATATCTATTTGTCTATCTATGTCTATCTGGCTATCTGTCTATCTATCTATCTATCTATCTTTCTTTCTTTCTTTTATATATTTATCCCTCTGTCTATCTATATGTCTATCAATCTATATCTATAAGACATCCATATATATTGAAGTGTATATGTATATATACTATAGTATATATGTGCTTATATACTTAGTATATGTACATATTCATTATAATATTATATGTACATATATACTATATATAACTATCTTATTGATGAGTATGATGTTTGTGATATTGCTTATGGTTAGCTGAGTGCCATGTTCTCTACTTTATCTATTGATACGTTGTTCTATTGATAGCTTTTTGGAAAAAGAATTAGCATGTCTTACACATTGAGGCATGCCTAGCACACACAGGTACACTTCGAGAGTGTAATAAAGATTATTCATCCTGTGAGTTGCCCTAATTAAAATAACATGTTATATAAGGGCATTGTTTGTATGAGGTTATTCAGCAAGTGTATTATATTTATTTTATGTTGTGTGATTTAATGTTTTTCATGGTATCAAAATCTACCTCATGAAAAGCTAAACTCTAGGGGTGTGTGTGTTGGAAAGAGCTGAAAAACCCTAGAAGGAGTGCATCCGCTATGCACTAGCTACCATGATTACTTATGCATTGTGTGTTATGGAAATCTTCATAGGCTCACTGTATGTTATCAAAACCATCGCACTCCCACTGTGTGTTATTGAAATAATTGCTCACAAGGTTTAAGCCTCGATTACAACTACATCAATGCCATATGTGACCCATAGGGGTGGATGTTGCTGAATTTGAGTTTTATCAGCCGGATCAGATGCTCTATGACCTCAAATACAAGCAAGAGGTGAGATGTTGATTTCTCAATGAGCTCATAACAGGCTTGGCATAGCATTGAGTTGTGAAAGTTTTTGTTTTTTTTTTGTTTTTAATTTTATTTGGTTGCTTGGATAGGGCATAGACCCTTCTTATCAAGGAGAACCAAATCGCATCGTGACAAATGGAATGTATTGAAACTATGAAGTTGTGCATTGAAGTTGGATGGGCTATTATAATGGAAATGGAGTACAGGTAAGACATCTACTTGAACATCATGATAGGTGATTTGACAAGCATCCTAAAGAAGTATATTTGGTATTCTTATTGATTGAACTCATGTTCTTATAGTTAGAGTAATGTATGTTCATGATACTGTTGAGATAAGATTTCATTGATGATGATAATAAAAGGTTGGGGGAAATTTTATATGAAGTAGTAATCAAGTTTTCTTATACAATTTTTTGTGTACACGAGATATTCATAAATTTTTTTCTTTCATGAAATTTATTAATACTAGCGTTTAATTTTTCGTGCATCAAAGCAAGATTAACTATTCATGCTTACAACCATCAAATATTCTTTCAAATAGTCATTTATTTTTCATAAAAAAAGTTTTCTTATAGTTTTCACAAACAAAAAACACAATAATAAATTTTAGATCATGTGGGATATGTAGATTAGAAAAAAAAATTTTGATTTTTGGTAATGACCATTTTTATGCATCAATGGTTCAATTCAACTAGAAAGGTGCAATATATGGACAAGATAAATAATTATGAGAAGATAGGAAAATAGTGTGTGCATGTGTGTACATGTGCGTGTGTGTTTTGACACATATAGTTATACTATATTCATGTTGTATGCATGTATATTGCATAAATACATGCATATCCATTTTTAAGAAAATTTAGATAAATATCTGATGCATACGTGCATGATAGCACCGTTGATTAGTTTTTTTATTACTGAATGTTCAGACCATCCACGCTAATCCCAAGCCTTTTCTTAGCAACTTGGCTGGAAGACGGTCATTGTAAAACTCAAGTGGGTAATGGAATACAAAGGTGAGAAACATTGTGTTTTTTTTCCTATGCATTGCATTTTTTTGTCATTTTTTTTCTTTGGTTTCTTTTAGGTTTCTTTGCTTCGGTGGACTCTTATATGAACCTACTAGTGTACAAAAATTCAATACCATGCAGCATGTTGTATTTTAACTTCCATTTCCCTTTTGTTTGGCACTTTCTAATGAGTTTTGTATGGAAATAATACATTTTAAATAAAAAATCCAAAATATAATGCTAGTTTGAAAAATATTATCAAACTAATACATCTAGAAACAACATGTAAATGTGTGTCGTTATAAACGATGGTCATTACCACCCTATTAATTTTAAAAATCAAAGGTGGCATTTTGAATGCCGACTATTAAATTTTAAAAATTTTAAAATGTAGCCATTGGGAATAATGGGAGAGTATGTGGAATTCAACTTAGTGAAAAACAATAATGAACAAGCCGTATCCATGGATATTTGTTCCAGAAGTACATCCATCGCTATGGCTGCCACTACAAATATCACACCAGTTCTCAGAAATTCATTAGAATCCATAAAACCTCTCACCACATCCAACTCTTATCCTCCCTTATTTCTTTCTTTCAGTCAATTTGAACCATTGTGGAGGGACTTAAGCTCACAATTAGAAACACCGATAAAGACTGAAGATGTGATCAAGGTTTTACTGGTGATGGAGAGAGAAAAAAAACATACTGATTATGAAAGAGAATGTGGCAAGCATAGAGAGCGTAGTCAGAGGAGTGAGGGAGAAACTTTTTAAATGCCAGAGGAGCATAGTGAGAGGAGAGCGTAGTCAGAGGAGTGAGCGTAGTTAGCGGAGCCACTCTATTGAATTTTTAAAAATCAAAGGCCAGCATTATGAATGCTGGCTATTAATTTTTAAAAATTTATAAATGGAGGCATTGAGAAAGATGAGAGAGTGTGTGACATCCAACCTAGTGATAAAAAAGGTTGAACAAACCATATTTGTGAATATTTGTTCTAGAAGTACATCCACCACCATGGCTGCTATTGCAAATATCACTCTAGTTCTCCGTAATGCATACCTGAAAGAAGCCATAAAACCTCTTACCGTAGCCAACTCATCTCCTCCTCAATTTCTTTCTTTTAGTCAATTTGAACCATTAGGGAAGGACTTAAGCTCGCCATTAGAAACATTGAAAATTATTGAATATGTGATGAGAGTTTTCCTGATGATGGAGAGTAAGAAAAAAAACATAGTGATTATGGGAGAGTGTGTGGCTAGCATAGAGAGCGTAGTCAAAGGAGTGAGAGAGAAAATGAAAATGGTTAGATTAGTAACATTTCCTCTGTTCTCTTTAAGGAATCATTCAAAATAGATATTTGCCAAAAATTTATGGAGCTTAAGTGCATCATAGATGGTTATTCGAGTAGAGAAGTTGTTTTATATTTGGGTGATCTTAAATGGGTCTCTGATATCTGGCTAAATTATAGTTGGCAAGCAGGTACCAACATTACAGAGTACATTATCACAAAGATGCAAAGTCTGATCTACGAAATTGGCGATGAGGCTGGAAGAGTATGGCTCATGGGAATCGCCACATTCCAAACTTACATTAAGTGTAAAGCAGTCTTTCCCTCTATGGAGACTATTTGGGAACTTTATCCAGTCATTGTTCCAGTTGAAAGCTTGAATCTTAGCCTCAATCTCAATGGGCAAAACGAATCTTTTTTTTTTACTTTTTTCTCTCAAATTTCTCTAGTGCGATATATGAGTCATATATGCTACCCATCAATGACTCAACTACACACCCACAAAGGCACACACAAACACATACACCCACACACTTATCCATATGTACTCTAGAGTCAACTATTCTATATAAGCATGCATAAAGACTTCAAATTTCACTAGTCGTGCATTTGACGATGTTTTAAAAAAGATGAAAAATGGGTGGAGGAGCAAAACATCTACATGTGAGAGTGGCTCTGGCTGGCAAAAGATTGAATCTAGATTACTTACAAAAAGCGCAACATGCAGCCCTAATTGCTCCATTAACCTCGACAAAGAATCTCAAGTTCAAAACCATGAGTTCATTTCTACAGGTTATGCTTGCTCGAGTTTATTGTCATGGCTCCATCAGTATAAAGAAGAAAAGAGGGGCAATGATAAGGTACCTATTTTTTTTTATTAAATATGAAAATTGGCCTCGTCATACTCGAATGTATCTATATCATTTTCCTCCTATTAAATGATTTGTTTTTTTTCTTTAATCAAGATTTAGAGTGAACCTTTCAACTTCAACAAATCAAGGGATGCTTGCCACGAGTGGCTTCTCCATTTCAAGCCAAAAAAAACCATCAAGTTAAATTCATCTTCTTCATCTTCAGTTTCTGCATCATCTCTTGATCAAACCACCAACTTAACTTGGCTGCTCACTTAGAAATCTATATGGCCAAGATGCAATATTGAAAGTAAAAATGAATCCAAACTGGATCTTGCATCAACCCCAAAGTCAAGTGAGGCAAACATTGATGAAAATCTTGATTTTTAAAAATCAATAGCGTGGCAATGACTGTCATTAACAATGATGCCCATTACCATGCTATTTCTAGATGCACTAGTTTGGTAATATTTTTCAAACATGCATCATAATTTGGAATTTTTATATAAAACATATTATTTCCATACAAAACTCCTTTTTAACTTTCTTATAATTAACCATGGACTGATGCATGAAGCTGAACACCATAGAAGAATATGTTGATGATAGTTCACTAGAAATCTTGGGGAAATCTTGATTCGGTAATTTAAAAATAAGCTCATGATTATCTCGTTGTATGAAATTTCTTACAAATAGCTGTTGGTGTTGCATGCACTAGTCTATCTATTTATCAGTGACATTGTGTTGTGTTCTTTATTAATTGGTAAAATATAGTATATTATGCTCCATCATGCAGGTGTAACAATGTTCTTTATCTGCGTAGAGTACCAAAGGACAAAGAACTAGAAGATGCTGACCATGCCTAAGAGACCTATATGTGTGTTTTAAGCCCTAGATTATTTCTTTCTATTGACTTTGATGGTATGTGTATTAGCATGAAAGTACTTGTGTCTGTGTTTACACACACATACACATACATACATGCACAAGTATACATACGTGGAACAAATCGCAAGGTTAAAAAAAGTGTTGTTGGAAGAGCAGCTAGATAAAAGAAGGGCATTGGGAGAAAAAAGGACGAAGGAGTTGGAGGTGGAGAGGAAATCCAGATAAGAACTAAAGGAAGCAATGCAGATGGCCATGGAGGGACATGCTCAGGGCTAGATTAGTATGTAGATCTTGAGAAGGTGGGGTGATAAAGCAACGTCAATTTCACAGACAGATTAAACTTTATGCACTATCATTAGATACATTGATGAAGATAAGATGTAATCAAGTTTTATTATGTTTATGTCTTAACTATGTAGCATTTTATATCAAAATATTTTATTAATTGTTTATTTTTTGTTAATTATAAACAATGGTTCATGGTTTATATTTTTATAAAAATATGTAATTAAATTTTATGTAAAAAATTAAAAATGTGAAAATAATTTTGGAATGAATAAGCTAGAGATTTTTCCATCGCTAATTTAGCTAGGTAATTTTCCATCGATAATTTAACTAGGGAATTTTATGTTGCTAATTTTGTTAGGGAAAATATTTAATCTTTGATTTTTGTGACAATCACTTTATATTAAAGGTGTCAAATGGGCTAATTTGTGTCGTTCCTAGCCCGACATGGCACTAGAATTTCATATGCCCGTGCCCATGCTGTGTTGTGCTGAGGCCAACAGGGCCTCGTGCTATGCCTGGCCCGACATGGTACCGTGACCTGGTTGGCTCAGTACCTCGGCACGAGATGATGTACCACTATCGTACTACCCCATCAGGCTGAGTCTCTGCCTGATTGATCTAGAAACTAGGTAGGCCCCGATATAAACCAACCCAACTTCAATGGCCTGTTACTGGCTTACGGCCAATGATTAAAATATTTAAAAAAAAATTATTTGAAATTTAGTCGTTAGATTTTGCATCCAATTGCTATGGGGCAGAATCCGATGGCCGTCATGATTCTACCCTAAAAGAATTTTTAAAAAAATTCTAAAAAATACTTTTTTTTAAAAAAAATTCTAATTTTTTTTCTATAAAGCCCCCCCACCCCCCTCTCTCTAATTTTTATGTTTTTCAAAAACATAAAATCTCACATTCTCTCTCTCACAGACATCTCTCCAAAAATTCTCTCTCTTGGAATTTTGGCTCGGCTTTTCGGGGTTCGCAACTCAGGCCCGTCTTTAGTTGGTGTTTACATTGGTCTTAAGAAGTTGGATGTTTGGTGCATGTACTAATCCTTTACACTACTTTACAAGTATTTCTATTTTTTTTCTCTCTACTCTTTAAGCTATCCTCTTGTTTATAAAAACCAAAAAAATGACAAATATAAATACTAATAAAATTAATTTAAATTTAGAAAATAAAAATCTTACACAAAGTTATGAGGTTACTAAAACTTTGGTTTCTCTGGTCATCTCAACCTAAACATCTAAAAAACAAAAAAATAAGGAGGACTTTTGTAGTTTAGATTCATTTTAATATAATAAAACAAAAAAAATATTAGGGGTGAGGAATAAGAAATGACACTGTACAAATATTGTAAGAAAAGTTTAACTTGAAAAAAGTGTGTTGGGGATTAGACACATTAAAAGGCATACCGAATTATGCACCAAAACACATGGTACATTAGATCCTAGGCAAACCTAACTTATCTCTACTTTTTTGAGACTAGATCCAGTTCAATCTTAAAGTTTACCGCCTTCATATACCATAGCGAGTTGTTTGGGAAGGCATAACAGTACTTATCACATTGATGGATATTTCGATTAGATTTTCGGAAGATCCAAGGATAATGAGCATCATGTAGACATATTTTCAGCCTGCTTATCATAGGTTTCCTAGGTCCACATCTTGGAACGATATACTAAAATATTATAAGTTAGAAAAATAATTTAATTAATGAATTTATGGTATATAGTGGAGTGGTGTCCGTGACGTCCGATATCAGGACTAGTCACGATGATGTATCTTATGCATGTCTAACCACCCACTATGTAGATTCTAAATGGACTGTGAATAAAAAAATTTTAAGATTCTCCGAGATTCTCCATCCTCATGATAGGCTTGGCATTTTTGAGTGTGTGTTAAATATCTTTAGAGAATATAAAATTCAAAAAAAAATTAGTATCACATTCGATAACGCATCTAATAATGGAGTAACAATTAACATGTTTGTTAAGAATATTAGATACGCTCCATTAAAAGAGATTTTCCACGTCAGATGCATGTTCACTTGATTAACATGATTCTGCAAGTGGGGATGAAGGTGTGTTTCCCCGCTTTGGAAAACATATGTAACTCACTAAAATACATTTGTATGCCTCGTAGGCAATTGGAGCTCGGTAATCTCTGTTTGTCTGTGAATCTTAAGTAGAAGAAATTCTAATCGAATGTGAGACACTATTGGAATTATATGTACCTAATGGTGAAGTCATGTGTTGGATACAAACACGTGATATCCGACTACGTCAATAGTAAGAGTGACAAACTTTTTTGTGATGACACTAACTAGGTTTTATTAATTTAATTTATGAATCCTGAAGATTTTTTATAACATGACGAACATGTGTTTGTTGGTTTATACTCACATGACTTGCATTGCACTCAAGTACATATGCAAGATTAGTAGCATATTTAGGAAGTATCGAGCTGACCCGAAACTTAGCCATATGGTTACAGATTTGGAAACCAAGTACTTAAAGTACTGGTCTACTATTCCATCTCTTTATTATCTCGCTACATGCATGGACCTTAGGGTTAAGGTGGAAGGGGTAGATAACATTTTGACTTATATGTAAATCTATATAATTGCTTATAACTTTGTATACGTTTATTTATATTTACTTATAACTACTTATATGCATATATCTATATATAAATATATGTTTAACTATATGTAACTATTTATAATTACATTTACTATATATCCTAACATATAATTATATATGGGATAATATTAATTTGTTGAACTAATTTGAAATTAAATGGCATAAGATATAATATCAACAATATGTAAGCATGTAGACAAGTGTCCGTTGATTAGGCTCATATATGGCATAATACAAATAAGGGTCGAAGTCTTACCTAATCCCATCCTTTGTGCCTCAGGCTCAAATATGAATTTATGTATCATAAAAGATATAATATTTGATAGGTTTATACAGAAAAAAATGTATTTTCTTTTATATAATTTTCTATTCTAACATTGCTCTCTCTGTGTCTCTCTCTCTCCCTCTCTAATTCTTCTAGTCACTCTATTCCTCTTTTTCTTTATATGTCACTCTCTCTCTCTCTCTCTTGTTATTATCTTTCTCCCTCTCCTTTCTTGGTTGTTCTCTCTCTCTCGCTCTCTCTCCTCTCTATCTCTCCCTCTCTCTCTCTCTCTCCCTCTCTCTCCTCTCTCTCTTTCCTCTCTCCCTTTCCTCTCTCCTCTCTCCCTCTCTCTCTCCTCCTTCCCTCTCTCTCTCTCTCTCCTCTCTCTCCTCCTCCATCTCCCCATTTCTCTGCCCCCTCTCTCTCCACCTTATATAATATATAATATATCTCTCCCTCTCCTCCTTCAAACATTAAATGTCTTTTTTTTTGCTTCCTTTCTTGTGCATTATCATACTTTGCACCCTTTATCTAGTATAATTGGTGATATCTATTAATCTTTATAATGCTAAAAATTGATTTATCTATTAATGTAGATTCTACAAATGCATTGCTCGATATTCATGAAATTTAATTTTTAAATATTCATCTATAAGTACATTTATTTAATTATTTGTATATTTTGAATTAATAGAATTTTTTATTATTAATAATAATTGAGCATTATTTTTTGTAAATAAAACAGGGCAAAATGAGCTTAGATCGTTAGTGGATGTACAGAAGGGTTATTAATGGATTTTTGAATAAAGAATTTTTAACTGGGCTTGAAACTTTCATCAATTTTGCATGTAGTCAATCGAGATTAATGGATGGTAAAAAAAATAAGTGTCCATGCAATCATCACTCGTGTCAGAATATTCTTTTTCATGATGCAAACATTATAAGATATCATTTGGCCAAATATGGCTGTGCCAAATTATTTTGTTTGGATTTATCATGGAGAAAATACAATGGCTCTAAATATTGACCAAAATGAGGGTATTGAATCATTTTCTTGTGGTGAAGAATCATCAAACAGATACCATAGAATGATCACGGAAGCTACTGGTGCCGACTTCAATATGGATTACATGGATGAACCCCTAATCCTGAAGCTCAAAAATTTTAGAAATGCTAAAAGCTCCAGATAAAAAGTTGTGCCCTGGTTGTAAAACACATTCGCAATTGTCACTTATAGCTTGACTAATGGGCATTAAGTTAGAAAATCATATGTCTGAGAAATTATTTGATCAGGTGACAGAACTGATGAAGGAGATTGTTTCGGATAATAATTTGATCAAGAACAACTTTTACAACACTAAGAAGTTACTACGAGGAATGGGTCTACCAGTAGAAAAAATTGATTATTGTTTAAATGGATGCATGTTATATTGGGGCGCTGATAGTGATTTAATTAGCTATAAGTTTTGTGACCATCCTCAATTTAGAAAGGTGCCTCATGTTGTAGATATGTGACAAAAATTGAAGGTTGTCTTTAAGAAGATATATTATTTTCCATTAATTCCTCGATTATAGAGACTATATGCATCAAATACTACTGCAAATGAAATGAGGTGGCATCCCAAGCATGAGGTTGAAGAAGAGGTAAAATGTCATCCATCCAATTCACCTGCTTGGAAGCATTTTAATTATATACATCAAGATTTTGCAGTAGAAAGTCGAAAAGTGAGATTTGGTCTCTACAATGATGGATTTCAGCAATTTGTGCAATTTGGACAATAGTATTCATCATGGCCAGTGATAGTGATGCCTTATAACTTGCCTCCATGGTTGTGTTTGAAGGAGCAATATATGTTTTTGTAAATATTGGTTCTAATACCAAAAAATTCGAAAGACATGCTGAATATTTTCTTACTGCCTCTTATTGCAGAGTTAAATCATTTATGGGATGTTGGCATGAATACATATCATATCTCAAAAAAGCAAATTTTCATTATGCAGGCAGCCCTTATGTGGATGGTAAGTGACTTTCATGTAGAGGTGTCAAACGTACCGGGCCGGCCCGGCCCGGCATGAGGCACGGCACAGTTCGCCGTGCCTGGGCCGGCCCGACATGTTTTTAAACCGTGCCCGGGTTAGAATCTGCTCGTGCCATGCCGTGCTGGCACGAGCCGTGCCGTGGCACGGCACGCCGACACGGGTTCGTTCCGTGCCGGTTCTCACGGGCACGCGTGGGGTGTGGGCATGCCGCGTGAGTCGTGACCGTCCCTGCCCCCCCGGTAAAAAGTCCACGTGTCGGGTCTGATAGAACCCGACCCGCGGTCCCGACTGCCGAGCCCCGACGGGCTTAGACCGGACCAATACCAACGGCCAAAAAAAAATTCAAACTTTAATGAATTTCAGCCGTTGGATTCGCCTCCAATGGCTAGGGGGCAGAATCAAATGGTCCTCGTGATTCGCCCCTTAAAATTATATTAAAAATTCAAAAAATTAATAAAAAAATTTCTTTTTTATAAAAAATTAATTTCTTTATCCTATAAATTCTACCCCCTCCCTATAACATTTATGTTTTTCAAAAACATATTTCCTCTCAAAACTTTCTCTCTCTCACATAAACCGTGCATCTCTCTCTCGTGCCTCGGGATTTTGATTTCGGTTGGATTTTCGTGAAACTCTACTTGAGTTTTGAACATCAGAGCTTCCTGCGGGCTGCGGTGCACCTTGCACGTGACTGACCTCATTGCTTTTACCGGGTAATTTATTTTACGTTTTTATTTACTTTCTCTCTCTAAAGCTTATCTCTCTAGAAAAACATAGGAAAAAAAACATAAAAAATGAAAAATATACCTGACACGTATTTAAATTTGGAAAATGAAAATGTTAGTGTTACACAGACGTCTGCGGCTGCTGAAAATTTGGTTTCTCCAGTCGTCTCTACCCAAAGTTCTAAAAAACAAAAAACTAGGAGGACTTCTGTAGTTTGGACTCATTTTAAAATCATAACGCAAGTAAATGCTAGGGGTGAGGAACAAGAAATGGCATAGTGCAAATATTGTATGAGACTTTTAACATGCAAGAGTACATGTGGGACTGGGCACCTAAAGAGGCATGCCGAATTATGCACCAAAAAACATGGACCCTTAGATCCTAGGCAAACCCAACTTGGCACTACATTTTTTGAGACTGGATCGAGTTCAGTCTCAAAGTTTACTCCCTTCGTATACTCCAGCGAGTTGGGTAGGGACGGCATGGCCAGGCTCATCACATTGATGGGTCTTCGATCAGATTTTGGGAAATCCGAGGGTAGTGCGCATCATGCAGACTTTTTTCAGCCTTCCTATAGTAGGATTCCGAGGTCAACATCTAGGAGTGACATACTAAATATATAAGTTAGAAAAACAAAAAATAATTAAGGAATTTATGGCATATAGTGGAGTGGTGTCCGTGACGTCCGATATATGGACATGTCACGATGATTCTTCTTATGCATGTCTCACGTCACTATGTAGATTCTAACTGGACAATCAATAAAAAAATATTAGGATTCACTGAGATTCTTCATCCTCATGATGGCCCGGCCATTTTTGAGTGTATGATGAAAATATTTAGGCAATATAAAATTCAAAATAAAATTTTTAGTGTCACTTTCGATAATGCTTCTAATAATGGAGTGCGATCAATATGTTTGTTAGGAATATTAGAGACGCACCATTAGGAGAGATCTTTCATGTCAGATGCATGTGTCATGTGATTAACCTGATAGTTCAAGCGGGTATGAAGGTGTGTTCCCCCGCTTTGGAAAATATACGCAATGCACTCAAGTATATCCGCACTCCTCGTAGACAACAAGAGTTTGGTAGTCTCTGTTTGTCTGCGAATCTTAAGAAGAAGAAATTCCAATCGGATGTGAGACATCGTTGTAATTACACGTACATGATGTTGGAATCATGTGTTAGATACGAACACGTGATATCCGACTACGTCAATAGTAAGAGTGGCGAACTTATTATTGACGACACTGACTGGCTTCAGAAATTTCATTTATGAAATTCCTGAAGATATTTTATGACACTACGAACATGTGTTCGTCGGTTTATACGCCCACCACTTGCATTGCACTCCGGTGCATATGCAACATTAGTAGCATGTTTAGGAAGTATCGAGCTGACCCGACGCTTAGCCATATGGTTGCAGAGATGGAGACAAGTACTTGAAGTACTGGTCCACCATTCCATCTCTTTATTGCCTCGCTGCATGCATGGACCCTAGGGCTAAGGTGGAAGGGGTAGAAAACACCCTGACTTTCATTTCCTCGTGCATGAACCTGGAAGAGCCACCTGAAGGGTTCATTTACGAGAAGTTGACAGACCTGTTCACATACTACGATACTAGGTATGGTGGTGGTGGTGGTGAGACTGTGATTACGGACATTGATACCTTGTTCGGAGATGATGATTATTCCATTAACCTAGCTAGGGGGAAACTAGGGGTGGACCATCACATAGGAGTGAGCTGTCTCGGTACTTAGATACTGATTACTGCTCAATCCTATCACGTTCTGATAATAAGAATCTTGATTTATTACAGTGGTGGAAATCATATGAGTCCACCTATCCCGTGCTATCTAGGATACGGGATCTACTGACTCCTCCGGTGTCGAGCATAGCATCGGAGTCTGCTTTTTCTATTGTGAATGTTTATCGGATAGGAGATCGAGATTACGTCCACATATGGTTGAGGCCTTGGCATGTTTGAAGGATTGGGAGGAATCGAGGTTTAGCATCCGTGATCGTGCTGAAGCTAGGACTGTGACAGACACTGCAGTCGCATCCACATCCACTACGATGGCGGAGGAGCTGATTGCCGATGATGATGATGATCCATATGATACTGATCTTGATGTTGCGGCTGATGATTCTCATGATATGCCGCTTGACGATTGATGCTGATCTGCTCTTTTTTTTCGATGTTTTTTTATTCATTGTATTTATACGCTTTGTTTGTACCATACGTTGTGTTGAAACTTATACTTGTTTTGTTCGGACCATTGTTTCAAAAGCATGATTGGTAATTTTTCATTTGTGTAGTTTAATTTTTTTTTAATTTTAATTTTTACTAACATAATGTATTGATTTATTTTTTTTACGATTTAAATTTTATTTTAAAAATTAATAACTTCAATATAATATAATAAATTATAAACATAAAAAAAGCTAAACTAATTTGAATTTGATAAAAAAATTATTTTCTAATATTTGTTTGTTTTATTTAATTTTAATTTTTAAAATTTTTAAATAAATTATATTTAATAATTATTACTCTATACTTAACCTTAATCAATAAAATTTAAAATAAAAAAAAATTTAATCTGCCTATCCGTCAGTCTGTGCGGCCTCCCGTCCCAGACCCCTATCCCGCGTCCCAGCTCCCGCCTGCCCGGCCCTGCCGCCTGGCCCGGCACGGCACGGTAGCACGATCGTGCTCGTGAAAAATGGGCCGTGCCGTGCCGGGCTGGCCTGTTTGACATCTCTACTTTCATGCATATTCAATGAATCCTGTGCGGATTACTGCAAAATGATTTGCATGCCCATATTGCATGAAATTTTTGATGCGTTTACCCTCAAATTTAGTGGTAAATAGTCATGGTTTGATAACCATCGTAAGTTTATATCTACGAATCATCCATTTCGAAGAAATTGAACTGTATTTCGAAAAAATAAATCTGTGATGACAGTTGCACTAGTAGTTCGTTTAGGAGATGCTATTATTACAGAGATTCATAGTTTGGGTTTGTAGAAGGTAACTGAAAAAAATGCTACTAGAAGTAATGGACCAATAGGCAAATTATTTGGCTGGAGGAAACGTAGTATATTTTGCGACTTGCCCTGTTGGAAGTCCACTTTAATTCATCATAACTTAGAAGTAATGCATATTAAAAAAATATTTTTGACAATGTTTTTAACACTGTCCTTAATGTAGATGGAAAAATAAAAGACACTTTAACATCAAGACAAGAGCTGAATGATTACTGTCGGCATCCCGAATTGAAACTGAATGAGGAAATTATAAAATTTCTAAATCTTGCTACACAATTGATAAGAAGGCGAGACAGATATTTTGTGAATAGGTTAAAATATTTTAAATTTCCTGATGGATATGTGTCAAATATGGGTAGATGCGTGGATATGAAGAATCTTAAGTTATTTGGAATGAAAAGTCTTGACTATCATGTATTTATGCAGATATTAATACCAATTGTATTCCGTGAATTACTTCCACTAAGTGTTTGGAAGGTCCTGATAGAACTTGTTTGTTTTTCAAATAGCTAAATGCAACCACAATCAAAATAGATGACATGGTGAGGCTGGAGAATGACATTCCACTTGTTATTTGTAAGCTTGAATGGATATTCCCACCGAATTTTTTTGACTCAATGGAGCATTTGCCAGTCCTTTTGGCATATGAAGCAAGGATTGTAGGGCCATTGCAATTCAGGTGGATGTATCCTTTTAAGAGGTATATACATATAATTTACTGTGTTTTAAGATTTCGTACTTTAAGTAATATTATAATTTAACCAAATTGAAACCTAACATTGTGGTTGTAGGTATCTTCGTAAATTGAAATTGAATGTTAGAAACAAGGTAAAAGTTGAAGGTTCAATTTGCAATGCATATTTAGTAGAAGAAGCACCATCATTTTGTTCTTATTATTTTGAGGATCATGTCAATACAAAGAATAGAAATGTGCCGTTGAATTATGAAGGTCATTTGATTAGAAGATGATTCTATAGACAAACTATCTATCTTCTAGCACCATGAAGAGCATTTGGAAGAGAAATGAAAAGATGTATGACAGATGAAGAGTACAAAGCAACCCGGAGCTAAATTTTACTTAATTATTACGAGGTTGCACCTACATTGAGTATGTATACACAAAATGATTGCAGGTTTAATCATAGTTTAATTTTATTTTTAATAGGAATTAATAAAAATTGATATATATTTTTTCTCTCTTTTTATATTTGTACAGTATTTATGTTGAGTAGTTAAAATATAGACAACCAGCAATTTCCAGCAAAGATGTTGATTGTATAATAGAAATTGAATTTGCAATTGGTACAAAAATTATGTGAGAATTATTAAGTTTTAAATTTTTGAATTATTTAATTTATTATTAGCTTTTATTTGTTAATATCAATTTTTTAATTTATGTCATAGGCAATTGATCCTTCAAATGAAGATTCAAATATTTTTATTCAGAATCTAAGTAAAGCCCCTTTAGATATGTGCCAACCTATCTTGGGTATTTTGTTAATGGATATAAATTTCACACAAACGGGATGGTTCTTCTAAAATAATATGAATAGTGGTGTATGCATTAAAGAGCAAATATAGTGCAGATGAGATTGATTATTATGATCAACTCAGATAAGTTATTGAGTTGGAGTATCCTGACTCGAAAATAATAGATTGTATTATTTAAGTGTGAGTGGTTTGATCCTACGAAAATATGGGCACAAAGATTCATTCGGATTATAAGCTAGTGGATGTTAATCATAAATGTATATATAATCGATATGAGCCATTTATTATGCCAGTTCAAGCCGCTCAAGTATATTATTATACATATCCGAGGTTATCTCGTGATAAGAGTGATTTGTGGGTGATTTGCAAAATCAAAGCACGACAAAATTTGAAGTACCAACATTGCAAGAAAGAAGTGTAGACTTAGATATTTCACCAGCATTCCATGAAGATGACATAAATAATATTGAACCTGTGAATGTCGATGATGATCCAGAAAATTTATGTGACTCAAATGGTACATAATAGAAATTAAAGATTATCACTTTCTATCTAAAGATAAGTTCGAATTTCTATTGGAATCAGACGAAATATCAGAAGATCTTTTGGAAGAGGACAGTGATGCCGATAATAAATTATTATAATTTTATTATAATATTAAACTATAAAAGACTTTTTATAATTTGTTGAAATCTATCGGTGTGTTTTATTATAAAATGCATGCTTGTTCATCATATCTCTATTGTTTGTTCTATATTTTATTTTCCACAACAGATGACACATAAAGGATGTGGCAGTGGTGGAGGTGAACGTGGACACAGAAATGAACCAAATTCATCTAGTATGCTACATTATGTTGCAAAATCAGTACCATCTCATAGCCACCATATCCATACTTTAAGATCACAATCACCATCTCCATTTCTATCACTATCACCATCATTGAGACCTCTACTATCACCTTTTTTAGATGTAATCCCCCTACCGATTGTCCATTCTGCACACACTTTTGATCCATCTCTATCTTCTACACCACATTTTACACCGATTGTACCCCCATTTACAATACCAACAACATCATCAAATGTAGTGGCTTTTATCTATAGTCAGTGCAAAGTTAGAAATTGAGATTGTGGATGAGAGGTAAAAGAAATATGTAAAAATGACTTGAAAAATTTTTTGATGTTACTATTAGTCGTTTTTTTTATTTTGTTATGATTCGCTTGTTTTCTATGTTATTTATTTGTATAGTTTTATTTCATCTCACAAGTATCCAACTATAATTACAAAGTCTTTCAAGAAAATGGCTGTTCTAAATCATTCTCCTAGAAGAAAGTTTTAGAATTGGCAAAGGAATCCTATTTTAATGATTTTTAGGTAAAAATAACAAAACAAAAGTATTGAAAAATAATAATCAAATTACTTATCTATTATGTTGGTTATTTTTCAAGCAATAAATAATTATGTTCTTGTTGTTATTATAAATTCTTTTGTGATTTTTCTATATATAGAATTAGTGCACATGGGCACCTAAATTTGATGGAAAGATAAAGTCATTATAAAAGATCAAAGCTGCTCAACGATATTCTGCTTTTGTCCATAAATTGAAGAATATGAAGAAAGGCATGATTTTATATCCGAGGATGACTAGTTCGAGTGGCTTATGTATTGGGAGGATTCAGATGTGATGAAAAAATCAGATATTGCCAGTAAAAATCGACGAAGTGAGGTAGCTGGACTAGGTACAAAAATTTGTCTACACAACATGAGGGTCAAAGTCAGCATTGAGCACGCTCGAGATCTCGTACAATTTTAAAATTGTAAACATTTATATATTTAGTGGTTTTCCTAATAGTACAATAAATCAAATCTCTGCATGGTTTTATTAATTTTGTTAAATTTTTTAATCATTTGTTTTTTAATGACTTAATAAAAACATATTCTAGGGTGGAGAATTGTGCCGGGATCAAAATTTTTATCAAATTTTCAAGATGTATGTGAAGAAAGTGGATGGTTAGTTTGTTGACAATAATTTTCAGATGATTGTTGTAAGAACTTGTTATATTAATAAAATTTTATAATACTACAGTAAATTTAGAAAATTTTTTGGATTGCAAAATATTTATTTTATTTTTGTATATCTAGAATAGTTTTTTTCTCTATTTTATCTCGGGACCTAATGGAGGAACATGTGACAGCTGCTCATCAACAAGTTGAGGGTTCTATGGAACTTCAACCAAGTGACTATAATCCTATTATTTAGAGACCATAGGAGGTCATAAGAAGCAGTGAGTGTATGAAATCAGCTCGAAGGGAGTGACATTTTGTTGTAGCAATCGTGCTTCTAATTCATCTATCACAGCAATGGTCGATGAGGTGATCAAACAACAAGTAATGGAAACAAATGAACGTATTGTAGTTATGGAGACCGAAATAAAAAAGAAGGATGAGCAGATATCTCATTTAAAGAAAGAAAAATATGAAATTAAATAATAAAAGGATAAGCAGTATACCAATTTGATGGAAGAAAAGAAGAAATTAAAGAAATGAATGATGAGATGAAAGGAATTAAAATTGTAATGCAATAGCAGATGTCCTATATGGAGTCACAGGGGCATTGGCGCAACAAATAGCATTCCAAGATCTAGCTACAAAACCTCGCCGGATAGTAGATGTCCTATATGGAGTTACAGTTAGCGGTATTGGCACAATAGATAGCATTCCGTGATCTAGCTACGAAACCTCGTAGGATTGGCTAGCATTTCGTACAAATTATGAGAATGATTGAGTATGAGAATTATTTCTGAACTGTTATTTATTTTTTTCCATGTGTAGCAAATAATTATGTTATTTTTTCCAGGTTTCAATTTTTATTATTCTATTTTATTCTTTGCTTTTCCGATTAACCCAATTATGAATCTTTGTAGGACACATTATGTGAGACAAAAGAAAAAATTATGATTCAAAGCATTCAAACAATACCACAGTCCTTCCAATGCATGGGTCCCATTTTTACCGATTTCATCTTTATCAAAAAGAGGGTAGCTTATCTTATCTTTATTATTCTGAAAACATTTTATTTTTGCACTCTCTTTATCTCTAAACATAATTACTTGATATCTTTTGTATTTTTTTTGAAGTTGTAAGACAATCAAATTTAATTTGTGTTTGTTTATGTCTATAATATTTGTTTTTATACATATGTGAATATGTTTTTGTGTCTCTAAATTTTTTGGGAAGAGTTTTAGCCTATTATAGGTATGTAAAAGCCTATTTTTAGCAGCGACAGTAGCGGTATATATAAAAACATATTTATTTCAACTTTAATACTACAATATGTATAAGTATGTATATAGTTATACATAAATGGCAGCGAGAGTAGTTGTAACGACAACAAATGTGATATATAAGTATGTATATAGTTAGTATATATGTACATATAATACTACAGTATTTTATGTACATATATATTGAGTATATATAGTACTCAGTATATATGTACACATAATACTATAGTTTATATGTACATATACTATTGTAATATATGTACTAGTGAAATGCTAATATATATGTAGATATTTACTGCAGCAATATATATTTATCAAAACATAGTCAATTATTTATTTATATATTTTGATTTGATTTGGTGGTTTAAATTCCGTACATTTATGGTACCACAGTATTTCCCATACAAAGCTTGTATAAGTGAATATATATTTCGACAAACATGATGCACCATGATTAAGACACATTTTTGTAGTGGAAAGTTGGTGATCAGAGGAGCAGAGAGAGAGAAAGCAATGTCAATGCATTGATAGATTATACTTTATGCACAGGCGGTAGATACATTGATTAATATGATGCATTATTTTTTTTAATTTCTTTGTTTTAGTTATTTAAAATATTGTATTTGAATAAGTTATTAAATAAATTTTTTTTGTTAAATTTAAAAGTTTCATTTATTATTTTTGTTTTTATAAAATTTAATTTTAAAATATTAAATTTTTTAATTAATTTTTGTTTAAACTGTATGACAATCAACTTTAATTTGTGTTTGTTCATGTATATATTAATTGTTTTTATATATCTATGAATATGTTTGTATTTCTCTGAATTTTTTGGTAGAGTTTTAACTTATTATAGGTATGTGAATGCCTAATATCAGTAGCGGTAGCTAAGGTAGCAGCGATAGCAGTTCTAGCAGTGGAGGCAACGGAGGCAGCGGCAGCATCAGAGGCAGTGGAGGCAGCGGCAGCATCAGAGGCAGCGTCGACATCGGTGGCAGCATCGGCTGTAGCAGCAGCGGCGGCAGCAACGGTATCGATGGTATCAGTGATAACATAGACAACACCAGTAGCAGCCCCAGTGGCGGCTGCACTGGTAGTGGCGATAGCATTGACAGCTGCCGTAGTGGCTACTGCCATTACGACAAGGGCGGCAGTGGCAGCGAGAGCACTAGGAATGGCAAAATTTGTGGTATATATGTACGTATATTGTCAATATATACATACATATAATTCTGCATTATTTTATGTACATACATACTGAGTATATATGTACGCATAATAATACAATTTATATGTACAAATACTGTAGTAATATATGTACGAGTGAAATGCTAGTATATATGTATATTTTTGCTGCAGTAATATGTATTTATCAAAGCATAGTTTTTTTTAATTTATTTTGATTTTATTTAGTGGTTTAAATTTCTTACAGATGTGGTGCCACATTGTTTCCCATACGAAGCTTGTATAAGTGAATGGATTTTTCAACAGACATGAACCACCGTGACTCGGACAACATTTTTGTAGTGGAAAGTTGGTAATCGGAGGAGCAGAGAGAGAGAAAGCAACATCAATGCATTAATAGATTATACTTTATGCACAGTTGGTAGATACATTGATAACTAAGATGTAATATAATTTTTTTAGTTATTAAAAATATTGTATTTGAATAAGTTATTAAATGAATTTTTTTGTTTAATTTAAAATTTTCTTTTATAGTTTCTATTTATTAAATTTAATATAAAAATATTAAACTATTTAATTAAATTTTAGTTCAAGCAGTATGACAATCAACTTTAATTTGTGTTTGTTTATATCTATAATAACTATTTTTATATATCTATGAAAATGTATGCGTGTCTTCGAATTTTTTGGGTAGATTTTTAGCCTATTATAGGTCTGTAAAAAACATAATATCAGTAGCAGTATCAGTGATAGTGACAGTGGCGACGATAGCGGCGACAGTAGAAGTAGCAATGGCGGTAGTGGTGGCATTGGCAGGAGCGGGGGTAGCCATGGTTATAGCAGTGGTAGGGCAAGAGCGGTGCCATCAGAAGCAGTGGCAATGACAGCAGTGGTGGAAGTGGCAGTAACAGCGACTGCACCGGAAGCAGCTGTGGCAGTCATGGTAGCAGCAACTGCACCGGAAGCAGTGGCTGCACCGGAAGCAGCGGCTGCACCGGAAGAAGCAGATGCACCGAAAGCAGCGGCATCACCGGAAGCAATAATAGAGGCGCTAGTGCGGTGTTAGTAGTGGCGGCGGCGACCATAGCAAAGGCAGTGCTGTAGCGATGACAGTAGCAGTGGCACTGGCAGCGATAGCGACAAAGGTAGCAGTGGCAGGAGCGGCAGCGGGTGCAATAGCAATAGCACCAAATGAGGTATATACATAAGAAAAAAGTCAGTATATATGTAGATATAATATTGTAGTATTTTATGTACATATATATTGAGTATATCTATACTCAGTTTATATGTACACATAATACTATTATTTTTATGTACATATACTTCAGTAATATATGTACGAGTGAAATGCTAGTATATATTTACATATATACTACATGATTATATATGTATCAAAATATTTTTTTTAATTTGAGTGAGTGGTTTAAATTTCTTACTGATATGATACCGCATTGTTCCTCATACAAAGCTTTTATAAGTGTTGAGATTTTTCACTACACATTACGTGTCATGACTCAAATAGTTTTGTCACAATAGAAAAATGATGATTGGAGGAGCATAGGGAGAGAAAACAACGTCAATAACTGGATATTATAATTTATGCACTGTCGGTAGATACATTGATGAATAAGATGAAATAAAAGTTTTTTATTTTTTGTTCCAATTATGTAAAATATTGAATTTGAATAAGATATTAAATGATTTTATTCTTTGATTATTATAAATTATTTATAGTTTAAATTTTTATTCAATTTGATATAAAAATATTAAATTATTTAATTAAAAAATTTTACAGGTGGACACAGCCAAAGGAGTCGGTCAAAAGTGTGTTCTACAATGATGCTATCAGTCGATATAAAGACATTGTGTACGAGATCAAAGATAAATGGTCGAAGAAGAAAGAAAAAGATTTGAGTGTCCCTGATCATATTTTCAAGGAGTGGCGGAGCAATTGGGATGATCCAGATTATAGGAAGAGGTGTGATAAACAGAGCAGCAATCATCGCCCAGAGTAGGCTAGGAAGGGTTGTGGCATGTCTACAAACACTTGTGGATCTTACTCTATTCACGAGCACGAACGAATATTGGTATTATTTCTAATTTATACTTTTTATGTTTATTACTTTGTGAAATGTGTTCAATTATGCCTAAATTTTTTCTCATTAAGAATTTTTTTTTCAATAGAATTAACATATGTATTGTATGTAATTATAGACACGCAAGGAGGATAAAAAGCCCAATGCTCCTCGCTTAACCAGATACATGCAGACGAAGGCTCATGATAATCAGACTTTCATTGATCAGAGATCTCGTCAGCAAATGTTAGTTTCATTAAATAAAATTAACTTTTCTTTTTTTTGTTTGATTATAAATTGAAATTCTTTTTGTACATTTTTACCAGGCGAGATATGAAGAAATGTTAGCTACTGCGACTCAAGCATATTCCAAGTCTACTTCAGGTTCATGTGATGGTGCAACAGGTAGTTCTCATTCATCAGCTTCACCAGTTGATACGAATCAAATTTGGTATGTGGCTATTGATGGCAAGGAGAAGATGTCCGTCTATGGCATCTATTCATTGATATCATCATTCTACTCACATAGATGACCACATTATGAAGTTGTATTTTTAGGACCAATTTAGAATTTGTTCTCGATGATGGAGGAATTTCAGGACATGATGCGAAATGCAATACAGTATCTGTTGGTCAATACAGAGCGACACATGATCGACTATGAGGATGATAGGGATGAATTACGTATGTTTTTTGATGGGCTTACAAAGAAGTTTCAGGAAAGAGGACTACAGTTCAATCCTAATGATCTACCATAGATTTTTCTGCATAATGCTCCAGCTACAGCATCTACTCCATCACCTATAGTAACACCTGCAACAACTACATCAGGACTAGCAGCAGTAGACAGCTTTACCTCAATAGCCGACACCTCACCGTGTGTACTAGATATATCGTAGTATAATGATTATGAAACTAGGTTGGATGATTGAGTCTATTACACTAATTTTTTTTCAATGCATTAAACCTTGATTTTGGATTTCATTTTTTTATTTTTTCTTGATGTATTATATATATATATATGCAGTATATATAGTTGTTTGCTAGAGTGAATTGGATTTTTTTGTTGTATTATCTGTATATGTTTATGTAGCAACTACATCAAAACTAGAAGTTAATTGGATTTTTTTGTGTTATCTATATATGTGTTATCTGCATCAAAACTAAAAAAAAAATTGGTTGGTAATTACCGATGCAATTGCGACCAAAAACTGACCAAACTTTTTTAATATCAAATGCTCGGTAAAATGTCACCAAATGGTCAGTAATACTTTTGGAGATCAATTACCGACCAATGATTATAAAATATTTTGATTAGTTTTTGGTTGCATTTTTTTTGGTCATTACCGACCATTTTGTGACCATTTACTGACCTAATACTTTTGGTGAGAAAATTGTTGAAATATAGTCAGAAATTATTTGTTAGTAAATTGTCTGTAAATTTTCGGTAATTACTAACCATTTGGAGGCAATTACCTACTTAATACTTTTGGTCGGAAAATAGTCGGAATATAGTCAGATATTATTTGTCGGTAATTGGTCTTTAGTCGGTCAGTAATTACCGACCATTTGGAGAATATTTACCGACCAACTGCTTTTGGTCGGAAAATAGTTGG